>KK112740.1:344406-391802 GCA_000611955.2 Stegodyphus mimosarum
AATTCCTTCACACATAATTGTCTTCCGCTGATCAATTAATCGAGTTTTAGGAATTCATTTTGATAAAATTCAACCAATCTACTAATTACTAAAAAATCACATTTTGTATTTCTCATTGGATCAAAGAAGGTGATTCTTTATCTGTATGTTGAGTTATTATGAATGTCTGTAATGTCTTCACAACTTCCAGAGTTGGGGACAGAACGCTTTAAGTAAATGGCGGAAACGAATTTAGATTAGTCGTAGAATATGCAAGGATATTTATTGCCTTCAAAAAGGTACTATAATTGATGCACAAAACTCAATGCAGTTATTTACCACACACACACAAAAAAAATGTGTGTGGTCAGTTGCCATCATTGAAATTTTCTAAATGTTCTTGCAAAGATGAGATATTTTTAAGAAAAGTACTAAGTTTACCTGCAGAATGTCTGGTAGTCAAAGAATGCGTTGCGGAATAATAATGTTGAGCGAAATAAAGCAAACGTGAAAGTAATTTGGCAGAAAATTTGTAGAAATGCTCAAAAAGGAGCTTCCGCATCTCCTCCCATCGTCTCAGTATTTTCTATTATATTTTAAAGACTTTGATTAAAGGCTGCTTAATATGCCATTCTTACCTCATTCGAAACCACCAGTTAAGCATTTTTATTACTTGAGCTTTACTAACATCTTCTCAAATGGTATACATCGGAATGTTTTCAGTTTAAGACCTTTAGAGATGATTGAAACCTTTAATACTGATGCAGTTTCTTATGCCATTTCAGTATTTTTATTATGTTTATTCTGTACACTCTTAATATACTGAATTAAAAAATATTTATGATGTACTTGTTAATTATTCAGCTTTTAATGCATTTGAAAACTGACAACAATCTGGAAAATAATCAAAACGTATAGCAATATCTGTAGCTTATAAATATTGTTACAGATTTCATATTTATTTGGCTATTTATTTAGAATTTTAATTAAAGTTGGTTTATTTTCCTGTGCAACGCAGACGATTTTTGAAGAGAAAGCTACGTCGGAAAAATAAAAATAAAAGAGCGCGTGCATTTAATGTTTAATAAATAAATATCTCGTAATTACTGTTGCCATCCAGAAAAATCTCGAAAAATCGAGATTGTTCTAGTGATAATTAAAAAGCTTATAAAAGCCGAATTGAAACACCTCATCTCAGTTGTATTTGTAGCTGTTTAAAGCGAACTGCTGTTTTTTTACTTAATGTTGTAGCGATTTCGCTGTGAGATAGAATTAGTTTATCTGTTTTGAATTGAGTTTTGATAAACGTTTGAGATATCGTGATATTGTGCGAATATCTCTGAAGAAATATTTCAGCATTTTGATATATTTATTGTGGAAAGAATAAATTTTGTTAACTTTTTAACGTCTTGTGCATTCAATCCATAACGAACCCGTACGCACTCAACAATGTAATTATCTATGTGAACATTTTGTTACATAGTCTACAATAGAACTGGTGTTCTTCTAATAGATTATGTACAATACTTAGTACACATTTTTTGCCTTTGTTCAAGTAAATAAGATGATGATTCAACAAATTTTACATTAATATCATATATAATAAGAAGATATTTAATATAGCTTAAACAGACTACTATCGCTACTTTGTCTTCTATTTCAGTAATGAAAATGGAGCTTAAACTGCCATGTTGCATAAATGTGGTGCAGAATAAACTTTAATAAAATTTTTAGGGATAGTATGGGATCTTACCGCTGGCGCAAAATTAAGTGGAAATGTTAATAAGGCTAAAACGTCATAGGCTCAGGGCATTTATGTATGCACATTTAGGATTTAGGATAAAAATATGGAGTTTCATCGGCACTTCACATTTATGATTAAGGATAGCGAGTAATTTCAGACCTCCCGATTGGTAACCGGGAGTGTTACCAATTATAACACGATGCCACATGGTAAAGTGGGAGAAAAAGCTTACAGTTTTAATTGTTGGCCCATGCTCACTTGTCTGACCTATAGTCAGCCAAGCTCACGGAATTGCTCGTGGCAAGGAGCGCAGGACTCAACAGACTAGAGCATCATACAGGTGACAGTGGGACTTTGCTCACTTCCGCCCCCATTTGGATGGAAAGCATGCCGGGGGGACGGGTCTGAGGATCTCCCACCACCCGTCCAGAGAGAACGTTCGGCTCCTAGAATATTTAGAGTGCCCCCTCACGGTCACTATACATTTATAAACATCCATGACTTCTCCGGGATTCGAACTCGGTCCCTTCGGTGCGGCAGTCAGCGTCGCTAACCACTACACCGGTTTAGTTGCGTTTTAAAACTCTCTAACCGGCAAGGCCGTATATATACGGCCTAAAATATGTTTTGATATCCGTAAGAACGTATATATACGTGCATATTAAAATATGTCTAAACAATGAAGGCAATATATTAAAATTACACAAATCGAGGTATAAAATGCCAGGAGAATTTTTACATTAAAATCAAGAAAATAATTTTTTCTCATAGTAGTTTTGGGAAATTTGTGCTTTATTAGCCAAAAGCCTGGCCAGTCAGAGGGGTAATTCTTATTAGAAAAAAATAAAAGAAGTGTAATTATCTTCTACAAACTGTACACATACTAAGGCGTTAAAAGAATAAAAAGAAATCGAATCTACTTTTGGAGATTGTTTAGACATACTGCAGAACTGAACTATGCCTCAATCAGTGTATAGCAATACAGTATACCTCAACATACATCAAAGTAATGTTGCGTTATACGGGTTCGTGGATTTGAGAGTATCCGATGAAAACACGATGCAGAACAATAGAAAGCACAATTTATTTACAGGAATCACTATTTACAGCACAGTTCCAAAATCATCTTTAAAAGCGTCGAAAATCTACAATAAATACGCTGAAACAATCAGCAACACAGCTTCAGGCTGTAACTGTAAAGGTAGCTTCAAGGCAACACTAAACTTATAATAAAACACCGTGGAACAATCACCAATCCACTGTCAAGCTATACTGTAAAGGTAGCTTCACGGCAAAGCACTATCTCGATCGCTTTCCATTCACAAAACTCTCGCATAGCTTAGCACTGACAGTAAGCAGCTATTCTCACAGCTCTCACAACTAATCACACTACTTCACAACTCTTCGCAACTAACTGCTCTCAGAAACGCAAGGGTTTATATAGCTTTTCTTTAAGTTCCACACGTTTCGAGAAATATCTCGACAGGAAGTTATTCTAGAAGCTTCCCGATTGGACCATGGGATATCGCCCATTTGGTCGCCAAATGGGCGATAAAGTCGCCAATCTGGCAACCCTACCATACACTATTTTATGGCAACCCTAGTGCTATGCCGGAAAGCTTACATACAGGCGCAACCGCCGAATTTTTCGCAACAGTAATTTTGTTTGAGCACTGGGCATGTGATTGGATAAAAGTTTTTAAAAAAATTCTAGCCTTAAATTTATAGTTGAGAACAAACAACTTTATAGTCTTGGAGTGCATAATTGATTTTTCCCGAAATAAAAACTTTTATATACCATTTCATACGGATCTCCTACGAGAAAAACTGCGTAAAATCATATTTGGCTCCTGCTACTTGTTAAACTCAGTAATTATCTGTTACGTATTGTGGTGAAAATTATCAACGATTCCTCACAGGACATGCCTAAAATTCGAAAAGTCGTTTTATGATTACTAGAAGATTACTATTTCGCTTAGCTAATTCTAAAATTCTAAAATGCCAAAAAAAATTTGTCTTAGAAGTCTTCTGAGCTTCTGAAATTTATGAATGACAGCTTTTATACACGTTTCTCAGATAAGAGTGATTAAAGTTTAATATCTGTTCCTCTTTAAGTCATACAAAATTATGAAATTTAATTTTCAAAATGATTTGGTTTCATTTCTTGAATGATAAAAGTAGTCTTAAATCATGGAGCATATTTTGTCGCCAAATCTTTAGGATAATCAAAAATTAGGATAATTTTCTTTTGTTCTTTATAGAACTCTTTGACATTTCCTTTTATTTTGCAAGAAAAAGATATATAAACGCCGGCATTCATTCATTTTTTAATCCAAAAATGCTGCAGTCCCTTGAAATTTTATGCAAATTCCCTACCCTCATTTCAGATTCAAGCTTCTTTATCTTTCAGTTTAATTCACAGCGACAATTTTTCTGAATTTACCTCTCCTGTTTACACACTTTCGGTTATATCATATATTTCATTTTTTGAAATTCCATAGGAGTTGTCTAAAAATAGCAGAAAATGCGTAGATGTGCGAACGTTCTGAGTTTATGTTAAATTCAAAATTCATTCCTTCAGAAAATATTTAAATATTTTAAATATTGTAAACTGGCGTATAAGATTTGCGGCGATATGAATAAAAGATGTGTCAACTTTACGTTATTTTAACTCATAAAAGTAGTCAGTATTTCCCAAAATATAAATCGTGTTTAATGCATATTCGCATTCTCAGTTTTGCTATTTATAAATCGTGTTTAATGCATATTCGCATTCTCAGTTTTGCTAGTGAAAGAGTTTGGCTTGGTTACGCATATTTAAAACAGTGCCCCTTTGTAAAAGATAATGGTCAATATACAATACCACTTTTCATTCCCTAGAATGATACCATTTTAAATTATATTTTCAGCTTCATTAAGTAATTGATTTAAGTAATAAATCAATGATTTAAAGTTGAAAACATACTTTTAAAATTTAGATTTCTATCATTCCGATGCTTTGAAGTTAGCTCTTTAGGCTTACTAGTAAAAATAAAAGAAACCTTTTAGCAGAAATTCTTGAAAATCTTATTTTGCCCTCGCTCAGGGTGCAGCCGGAGATCTACGGTGTATCACATAGATGTGTGAACCGTTCTGCCGCAGTAACGCGTGAGAAGTAAGCCTTTAATTTCTTGAATCTTAGTCCTTAACTTAAAGACGACTGCGGAAGGAAATGATCTCAGTTTACTAATCCAAATATGGACAGCGATTAACTTTTATTATTTTAATTTTGGCATCAGTTATAGAGAATAGTTAAGAAGCAGGAAATTTAGCCCTCAAGTGGAGTTAGAAAAGGTTTTTTAGTACGCCAGATCGATATACTAAACTGAAGAACAAACGGAAGCAGTATCTTTACTTATTTCATCTTTACATACGCTTTAGAAAATATATCATATTTCAGTTCTCCCAAATTTTGCAAATAAACAGAAATTCGATAAATTTTATGGTACATAATCCAAAAATCTTTGAGACTGTTAACAGGATACTTAATGCATATTGTTCTCGTCCTTAAAATTTCTGTTGGACCTCATTATTTTTCTTCTAATATTTATAAACGCGATTGTGTTTACTTAATATCTTAATTCATCTTATTGCCAATTTCTGGAGTTAATAAAATAGCTGTAACGAATGTAAAGAATCCTGCAGCTGCACGTCAACTGACATACAGAATGCAAAGAAGATGTAGAGACATTTTATATTAGAAAGTCGTGTTTCTAAATTAGCGTCCATCGTTCCAGAAAAATAGATATGCATCTACACGGGAAAGTAAGTATCCACATTTTATGTTTTATTAGATAGCAGTCCTCCCCGAAAAAAGTCATAATTTGCAACATAACCCATTCGGAAAGATAACTTTTGCTTTACGATATTGCTCTGTGTGACAATACAACATGAATTCAAAAACGTTCTGCAAATGTCCACCAACCTCCAAGCGCGATCTTCTATGTTATCAAATCATATTATCGATTATCTGATGAATTTCCTTGCCAATAATCCTGGTATTTCCACTGGTGTTGCTTTCTGCGTCTTATTATCAACATGCTTGTCTCAATAAGCGCATTTCAAGTATCCCGTTTAAAAAAAAATTCTGATGTGTGCACCATCAGAACATTCCTTGAACATTCCTTGAACGGAATATTAAATTATATGATTTTTGTTTTTTCATTTCATTTAAACTTATCGGATTGAATTAAATCTACTTCGTCGATAGAGCATAAACCTAGGTTCAGTTTAACAGCGTTACATCTCATTCATTTTATAACTCATAATGCACAAAAATTATACCGTTAAAGAATTATCTAATCATTGCCACATGTTCTATTCAAATGCTAAACTCTAAAACGATGCATAAAAGAAATTAAACAAAAAAAGGAACAGTTTTTCACAGACGATTCAATATTTCTCATTCAATTAATTCAGCTCTCACTTCGCGACTTGGCAAAAATACATAAAAACTCAAAATATCTGTATAAAAAATTACGAAGTAAATCTTAAACACTTATTTCCTCGAATAAATTCCAGATTGCATTAAGCATGATTTAATTGGCGAAAATAAAAGAAGGCCTTTTTCTTTGTTGTTGCGAAGCTCAGTTTCTCTAGATTGGAACAAATTTACTATTCTCGTAAGTTTCAAATGTAAACAAATATGGCTGTCATATGAAAAATGATTAGGCTTAGCCGCACTTACACAACTTTTAAATTTTTGATAATTCTACAAATGTTGCATGCAGATTTACTAAAGCCATAAAAACCTTAACCGAAAGATAAGAACAACATAATTCAATCATTTTTAAAGCAAAAAATGCGCAATTTACCAACATATAAGAATAAGGAAACTGAGCTCACTGAGCCGGGTAACAGAGTGGGTGTATATATATATAGGTATTTATATACCTTTGGGGTGGCCGATTGCAACCAAAAGGTTCACATCTATATATGTATTATACCACTCTTATATGCAAAATTTCAACGTTCTTCGGGTACTATATACATACATACGTACATGCATACAGACACTATGAAAAAATCTTTTCTAAATCCATTTTAAATCGATTTTATAATTCGTTTGGGAAACATATAAGGTATATCTCCCACATTCTTATCGTGTCTTCGTGGTGTAATGGTCAGCACACTGAGCCGGTATTTCAGAGGTCCGTGGTTCGATCCCCGGCGAAGGCATTGCATATTTTTCATGTCTCCTGGTTCCAAAAAAATACCTAATGTCTCTACACTGGCGCCCGAACTAAAAAAGGTGGTGGATGATGATTCTCCACCACCGCGATTTGGCGATTGGGTTCCCAAAACCCCAGTCGCCCTTTAAAAGGGGGAGTATATAAGGTATTTCTCCCGCCTTCTTCGCATGCCTTCGTGGTGTAGTGGTCTGCATGCTCGACACGTAACCGAGAGGTCCGTGGTTCGATTCCCGGCGAAGGCGTTGCTCATTTTTCATGACTCCTGCTTCGAAATAACCTAATGTCTCTACAAACAGAGTCCTTTATTCTGTCCTTACTTGCAGATGGCATTCAAAACATCGTTAAGTTGCATTCGATAGGCGTCAAAATGCATATTTTCGTTAAATACGACACCCGGAATTTTTCGTGATTACAGTACTTCCTTTACTTCGTAGAAGGAAGTAAAAAAGACGAGAATGCGTTGAACCGGTTAAATTATTGGCTAATGATGGGAATTGTTATATTATTTTGAGAATCCATCAGTCATCCTTGGTCAGAAGATCAAGAGTTTTCATTCATGCTTATGCCTGAAGCATCCAGCATGTCACTTCATGCTGCTGAAAACGTTTAATAATTATTTTTAAAAACTCCGTGACAGGAAATCCAAAGCAACATTCGGTGATTCGATGAAATGCAAGGCCTGATTGAAAATATTTTTAGACTACATTTTTTTTTCAGTTTTCTCGGTTTTAGAGATAACAGCACTATACCAAATTTTGTGAAAGTTAAATATCGGCGTATCTGTAGTTGCTGCTGGACAGCTATGACCTTAGTATTCGGTTATAGAGAGTGGAAATATCTAACATATATGGTAGTGACGGATAATCCAGACGTATCTTATATGGCATAGGTATGATTGGATTTTATGTTAAACTTGAGAAGCGCTGAAACGAAACATTTCAAATGTCACAGCATATATACAGCGATAAAGCATTTAGCCATGCTTCTGTATTTCAACAAATGCAGATGCAGTTCATGGTGGTAACATAGAAATAATCGATAAAGCATGCTCTGGAAGGTTTACCAGTACGTTGCGAATATTAACATTGCACATACATTGCAAATACATGACCAGACAATGAACCGTGATTGTGAATTTATACACTTTAGAGACAACCCACTTGCTTGCAACTGTGAAGAACAGATGGCCAGATTTATTCAAGAAACAATTTTGCTCCAAGACAATGTCCGCCTGCATGTTGATGTTGCGGATTTAGAAGCATTATCTTAAATTGATCTATCAGTCCTGGAATACCTTTCAGATATACGATTTTGGGGCTTTCTCAGAAGTTGAAGAACAATAAATAATACGGCAAAAATTTCTCTTAGCTGAGGAAGTAAAAATTTCCTTACCCGGTTACAGTCGAAAACATCGCAGACGAAAACGTTGCAGAGAAAACAACGCAAGGTGAAAACATCGTAGTACAAAACATTGTGGGAGAAAAGAAAGCAGAGAGAAAACATTGCAGTTCTAAAACATCCTGGTACAAAATATCGTGGTCGAAAATAAAGCAGTTCAAAAACATCGTCGTCGAAAAGATCGCAGTAAAAAATAAAGTACCTACAAATAATCGCATGACGATAACATCGTACACATGAGTTTTCAGATTTTAAAAGCTGTAATTGTATATTCGCATAATGATTTGGGAGCGCAAGAAGGAAAGAGGGATATTTCTACTTCTGTATTTCATATTTTTGAATGAACTAACAGAATTTTGCTGAAAAGTAGGAAAGAAACTTAAACATTTAAAAATTAATAAATTCATCTTTTTTTATATAAATTTTTGCTGATAATTTTAAGTTAATTAAGTTAAGTTAATTAAGAACTGTTAATTTAATTAAACTTAAATTTAATTAAGTTAATTAAGATTAATTAAGGAATATCATTAATAAATTATTCTTTTTTTTATAAATTTTTGCTGATAATTTTTCATGAAAAATACAATCTAAAAATGTTTAGCAAAAGGAAGATAAATAACTGCATGAGGTTAATTAACTGTATAAATTTATACACTTTCAATTTTTAAATGCTCAAGTTTTCTTCTTACTTTTTCAGCAAAAATGTATTAGTTCATTCAAAGATATGAAATGTAGAAGTAAAAATTCCCTTTTTCTTTCTTGCGCTCCCAAATCATTAGGCGAATATGCAATTACAATTTTTACTACGATGTTTCATTATTACTACGATGTTTTCGACGACGATGTTTTTAAACTGCGAAGTTTTTGAACCGCTTTATTTTCGACCACGATATTTTGTACCACAATGTTTGAGAACTGCGATGTTTTCCCTTTACTTTCTTTTCTCCCACGACTATCACGACGTTTTCGCTTTGCGTTGTTTTCTCCGTGACGTTTTCGTCCACAATGTTTTTGCTACGATGTTTTCGGCAGAGACCACCTCACCCAAAATGCCACAGAACAGTATGTTTCACATTTTTAATTTTTTATGAAGCGCTATGAAAAGTGCAATGCAATGCGAAGGATTCAAGTTTAAAAAGGCAAAATTACGGTACCGATAGAGGCATCTCCATCTGACTACTTCTTCTTACTACTTTTCAGTCAGCCTACGTACGTATACATGTGCATTACCAATAAACATAAACACCAATCTGGAGGGCAGATGTCATAGCGATTCATCAGCTTATCACGAAATTTTTGGATCTGTTACGCATTTTGCAAGGTTCAAGGTCACTTTGTTAGCAGCGTAGCTTGTTTCTATGTGGAATGAAAAAACGAATTAGAACTATTGATTGAAACAATCTACACAGTGTTATTGTAACTATAAAGTGATAAGCCTAAAATTTAATTTTTTCTTATTTTGTTTTCTTTCCTATTTGGATAAATTTAATGAATGTTTTATCAATTAAGGAAAGGCATATTTCTACTGCATTTCTTCTCTTATGGTTAATAATTAAATACTGAAAATAAAATATCTGACATAAACTGCGTTTCTTAAACATAAGAATTGGGTAAAAAATTATTGTAACAAACATTGTGTGATTAGCTAAATTTTTAATTTGAAATGGATTCATAAATTCTTCTGATGTCGGCTTCGGAGGAAAAGAAGACACTTTCCTTACGTAAGAGGGGAAAAATATTGCCAGATCCGTGAGATTTAAAAATTTAGGTTATAAAATTTGGCAAAGTGATGCCAAAATTATCAATCTAAGATAAATTAATTGTCCAAAATTTGAATTTCAAAAGCAAATCGAATCATTTTTTGAAGTGTTAGAAACTCTATAAAAAGTTTTCTTTTCTCTTTATCTGACATCATGCCTTATTATTTAAACGATTATCACTGGCGTGTTAAATTATCATTCATTAAATTATTATTATCATTCATGTGTTAATTAATTTATAGAATAATCATAAAATTACATCAGATTTTAAATCCCAAAAATCAGCGTAGCAAATTAAATGTTCTGCCTTAACTAAAATGTTCGAATGTTGTTAAAATTAATATCTAATTTTAGTACCGTATCGCCCATAGAAACCGCGCAGCACCAGGAATTTTTTGTTTATATTAGTACGGTCTATTTTAGAATAATATACTATTAAACAACAAGGAAATAAAAAATAAACAGCTGTTTTCCATCCCCAGAAATCGTATTCATAGATCATTTTTATCCACAGAAATAAATAGCAGTTTTACTATTCTGATGCGTTATTAAATTCTCGTAAAACCAATTTCGTTATACAATTTTACAGATTATTATTATTTTTAAACCATTTAAAAATAAATATATATCGTCTTTTATATAAATATTTATCGAAAGGGCACAAAATTACGTTATCTCTATATAGAATAATTAATTTTGCATTCATCTTTTCAGTTTTAATCAATATAACATTAAGTGTGTTAATATTCTGCATGATTTTTCGAAATAAGAAAATTAGTTTAATCTAAATATTACTTCACAGAAACACAAAAAATATCGACCATTTAAAAATTTTCTTCATCTATTTCTTTCGCAAAAATTATTTATCAAAGATTCAAATATTTCAGATTCCGTTTTAAGCATGAATAAATACGCATTTCAACTTAATTAAAAATTTCGTGTTATCGGAACATTCCTTGAAAACATCTCATTTTTATCTTAACTTAAAACGAAATAAAATAAACGGACACAAATTAAATGGATCCTCTTAGCTTTCTTAATTTAAAATTAAATTATTCTTTTTATTCCTTTTTGAACTTACAACTGACAAAAGAATCAATTAAAAACAGGAAACGAATTTAATATCGTTCCGTTAAATAGTTTTCTTCTGTTAAATTGCTCAGCAACCTGTCCAGGGAGTGTTAATTTAATAATTACGCAACACTTGAGTTATCCCGCAGATACTGGAGGCAGATTTAAATTAAAAAAGAAATGTAACATGCACTCATTTTGAATAATACACTTGTTCAGCAATCCAATTAAAGCGTTCGCAGTCTTTATGAATAAGATGTAGAAGACTTGTTTACAAAACTTGTTTTCCGCGTTGCTGAATACGCGAAAGTATTGCGAAAAAGCAAGTAAATTAAAATCTAATATAACATAAATCCATGTTAGCCAGATTTAAATTACGATTTAAAGTTACGAAGTTGGAGCAAAAATCTGAAAAAGGATGTATAAATAACTTCAAATATTGTGCGCGGAGTAGGGATTCGTAATAGATTAAATGCACACAAAACCGATGATAGCTTGAAAAAATTTATTTTTACCAGATGAAACGCTTTATAGTTCTGGAACTTTCGACAAAAATACTCGTATGGCTCTTCACAGAATTCGATCCATAGTTACACTGAAAACGTTACACTAAAAACTACTAAAAACGTTAAACACAGCGCAATGCAACCTTTAAATTTTCTCTCCCTTTAAATCTGGCCACTCACGTCACCATCACCATCTTGCTCCCCACTAAAATCGGCCCTATCTATATGGTAGGAACGCGACTGAAAGTTCTGAAGTCAGTATTAATCTTGAAGGTTCAATACTAATATATCCTACATGAAATTTAACTTTTGCAAATATATCATATGAATATAACTATTCAATTATCCTTACACTTGGATATTTACACAGGAATGTTCATACTTATTATTTGCAACATGATTAGCATAATTCTTTTTTTTCATTTTGAGTATTTTCACATAAATATGAGAAATTATTCTTAAGAGGATTTTTTAGACATACAAATATTTTTATTTTACTTATATTTCTCTTAATTAATACACCTCATAATCAGTTAAGTTCATTTGCAATTTAAATATGGGAACACAAGATGAAGGTAACATTAAATATAATTCAAATGAGAATTAACAACATAAATTATGATAAATTATCACATTTCTACTTATTCTTCCAAATGATTTAGCAATACCCCCAGATTAAGGACAATAACTTTCTTGAGGTTCGATTTTCAATGGTTCAAAACTATCTGGGCAACTTAAAATATTTTCAGAAATTACATTGACTTGACTACCTGTATCAATAATAGCAGGAAAGTTATTGTCCCCTATCTTAACATTTATGTTAAAATACTGTTATTTTTTGGTGAGATAGGATTTGATAAGATGGGGATTGATAATAATTTAAACAGGTATACTGGAAATTTGGATATCTCAATGGGTGTGACTACAGTTCCCCAGACTGGAATTTGAGGCAAACAAGTAGAATGATCCTGGAATAGGATATCTTAGCTAACTAAAATAGGGACGAGATTTTGCCTAGGAACAGAATAGGCTATCGTAATCATATTTTGATGGTACGTTATGTTTTGGACAGATAAAATGCGATGTTGCTCTGGTAACCCTTGAATGAGCGACTCAGTTACGGTTCGATCATTTAATTTCAACGCAGACCCTAATTAGGGTCTAATATTAGGTCTAATCTTAATTTTAGGACCTTATCTATGTCTTTATCGTAAATATTGAACATGTTCTTCTGAACATGAAAATAAGCTAGAAATTTCACTTTTAATGTATCCCAGCTGTCTATTTCGACACACTCGCGAATACAGAATGTCAATGCTTCTATTTTTTTAAAGCAATTTGCAAATAAAACTAATTTTTCTTATTTAGAAAGGTTTTTTTAAACTCATCGTTCATCGTAGAACATCAAATATGTGTCTACGGGATATTCTACAGTTCTGTCAAATACTGAGCCTTTTTTGAAACGAAGAGTTTCACCATTTCACTATTTCGGGCACTAATCTTGGCCTTATTAACTTGAAGCACACTTTACCGACGTCGTGCCAGTTTTTTGTAAGAAAGATTAAAAATATGTAAATATGAATTATAATTTAAATTAGCTCTTAAAGCTTAATTTTAATTTGTATAGTTCTTCTCTCTATTCAGAAAAGATAGTAATATCTTTTTCTGCTCTGCTTCATTTTGAGACTAATCCATGTCACATCACTCTAACATAACGTGGGTGATGCTAATGGAACTAAAACTGAAGTAACCAATAATAACTTTGCAGCATTATTAATTATCCAAACAAATGCATTGAAGACTGAAACTAACTCATTCCGAATAAGATTACATCCTGAACGCAAGACACTTCATTTCTGAGCTTCGGCTTAGGTACTGGATTACTGCTTGTTGCTTCTGTTCTTGCCGCAAAGCTATCGACAATTAAAATGTTGCTGAAAAGGCAAGAGTGGTGTGCCAATTTGTTTTTGGCCACAAAATGCTTAGCGAAATAAAAATTAATATTTAAACTGCCTCGACTGCTAAGTTGCTACTCATCATTGGTCACCATTTTCAGTATCTACGCAATCAAAATTCTTACTTCATTACATCTAAGACGACATACATTACTCATTACATATATACTGTTTAATTATTAATGTCGATTGTCCCCTTGGAAATGAAGTAAACTATGTTAATTCCATAGAAAAAGCAATTTAATCTATTGAAATAATAGTTAGTAATAATGTACTTGAAATATGCATTTAAAAAATATATATTTCTGAATTATAATATGAATAGCTGTGTTGTAAATATGTATATATAGAGAGAGAGCGAGAGAGAGAGACTTAATGAAACACTTCGACATTCCTTTATTTAGAACCAAATGATTTCATTCGATAATGTGTATAAATTTATTATTAGAGTTATTCACATTGAGTTAAATTTGTCAGAACATTTTATAAGCAGTTTTCTTTTCAGTATTCAGAATACCAGCAATTACAAGACTCTATGCCTAGGCTTAAGGAAGTTTATCGACCTTTGATAGTGCTGCCAAAATCAATGCAGTAACACGTAGCCGGCATTCTTCTGGAGCAATATCGCTATTTGCTGCTTTTTCAAGAAATGTTCTTTTCTTCCTCATGGCTCCACGCAGATGGCTTTCAAAATATCACTGTTCACTGTCTGCCTACCGATACGGAATGCTGACATTCGTAAATGCAGTAGAAACAACCAGAATGTGCTTTGTCAATTACTCACGTGTTCCTCTTTATGTGCTTCTCTCATAGAAGTAAGAACTACTTGAGAACTCTGATCAACGCACTGTAAGGAATTACAGACATTTCCTCCATGTTTTTCAGTGATGCAATGGTCAGCACATCGAGTTAGAAACTCTTAACTCTCCATCAGGATAACATCCAACCTAGGACATTATAGACCAACCGGATTTGAAATCATGCCGGCGCTGTTTATCAAGTCTTGCTGAGAAAAGATTACGCAAGGCCGTAGTTTTTTTTTTATTTATTATGTGCTTCAAGCGATACATGGTTTTGCCCATAATTTTGTCATGTATACTTTTAATAATTTGTGCATGATTTTCACATTCATATTTAACACTTAATTTTGACAAATATAACTACATATTTATACACTGATATTTAACATACACAGGACTGAGGGGTCATCAAGATCCAAATTCAATAGTTTCTGCCGTCATGATGTGCTTTTTCATAAAGTGTTAGCTGTGTTATAACTACATACGATCATTATTTCGCGCAGTTTCCTAAGACCTGGTGCGAGTGGATTTAATGAGAACTAGATTTTTCTATCCAACCTGGCCAATTTTTGTGGACCTGGAATTTTTAGCCGCGTCTCGGTCAGTAGTTGGCAGTGGAAAACCTAGTGATTAGGTTCTTCTGTTTGGCCGCAGTCACATAGGTATGTTAGACTTAAACCCAAATGCTAAAATTAGGTCATGAAAAGTCTTGGCCCGTTAGAACCAGGTGCCAGAAGATGTGGAGCTCATGAGAGAAGGATGAATTTAAAATTTCGTTTCCCTCTTCATCCGAAGTTTCAACCATTACTTAAGCAGGTCTTGCCAATTATACTTTTTAAGTATTCAAGCCGAATGTGGAAGAGGTACGTCTGGAGTTTCTAAGGCCATGGCAGCTGTTTTTGCCTTTTTATATGACACTTCATTACTGTCTGTGCGTTTGTGTGCCAGCAGCTAGACTGGTCGAACAAATAGTGGAAATCTCAGTTGAAATTCTTGTATTTCCCTTACAAGGATATTCTGTAGTGCACTTTGCAATTTGAGTCCAGACTGGAGGCTGAGCCACTGAAGACTGTGTTTTTGACACAATTTGTTAGGATGAGAAGACTAGTGGCCTTACGAAACGCGATCCATTCGGCCTGGAAAACTGAGTTATCTTTGCTCAGTCTGCAATTCATAGAGTATAGCACCTTGATATGGTTGATGATGCACAGATCACTACCAGTTTCAAAGGCCATTTTGGAGCCATTCTTGAAGACTGAAAACTCTTCGGCTGCTCTGTAAAAGGATGTAAAATGATCTTGTACGGGATGTCAAGCGAAGACGGGTGACAACCATCAGGATATTCCGTATATTCATAGTCTTCTAGAATATAATAATAATCTCATAAGGAAAGGGGGATTTTGAAACAAAGGATCTTGAACAACTTTTTTTATCGCTGAGTTACCTTGGTGCCCCCTACTCCGTCACTCTCTGTATATTACCCTGTTAACATTGCTTGAAATACCGTGCTGGGAGTCCCCAGTCCAATCCTGTCATCTTGTGCAAGGAATTAAATTAGATGCGCAATTTTAAATTTGATTTTCTTTATGTGTGGTATCCGCGAGAGTACATTATTTATTGTTACACCCAAGCAGTGCAGTTCGTTGATGGATGGGCCAATAGCTTGATGCAGGGGTTATGCTTTGTCCTTGTTGTGGTTGCTGGGATGCAAATATTATGCCTACGCTCCCGCTAAGGCAACACTGAGCCTTTAGTCTTAAGTGGCGCCTTCCAGCATCTGTAATTATAAAGTCATCAGCTAGTATTTGAATATCAAGATTTTCTTAAGATTCCAAGAGTTCGGAGTTTGCTACTATGTTCCAAGCAGATGGCCAAAACATGAACCCTATGGGCAGGAATATTATGAATGATGACTTCTCCATTCTCCCTAATTCGAAAGCGTCTATTGGTGAAATAGTTGCAAATGAACTCTATTGTATGAATTTGAAAGCTCATGGTGATCAGTATTTCATGCACGTCAGGCCACCAGAGCATGTCGAATATAGTCTGGATGTCCCGTGTTAAGGCTATGATATGGAGATCTCGATTCTCATTTTCGTTTATTGTTCGCAGGAACTTAATCAGTCATTGCTTGTTCAGTTGATTTGTTGCAGCGAAAGCAAAACTGATATTCATATAAAAATGTAAACGGAAATAATAGAGTCTCGCTAAGAGGATTTATTCTAAGAGCTGTTCAATTCTAGAAGTAAACAGATGAAGCGATACGAAGTGGAGAGACTTGGACCTTAAGCTCGTTTGAGAAATAATACTGCTTCTGCTTTTTTTGTATCTTGTGAAAAATGTCTAAATTTCCAGCATATATTTACGACCGTCTGCATAAGTGTAGAGAAATTCCCGAATAGAACTCGGGTATTATCCAGTTACGCGGGCCGGAAGCTTTTCTGATATTAAAGCTTTTGATGAGATAACTGAACGAGAGCTAGAAATTGCTATGCTACTGGTCTACCGGTACGCATGTACCGCTCCAAATTCTGACGAATGAGTCTCTGCTCTAGTGTGTTTCCTTCTGCTTGTGTCTTTGAAGATCTCTTTCAGGTGGGATCCTGTAGTTTTGGAGTGAGAGAAAGTCTTGGACTGAATAGAGAAATGAGTGGAATAAGGTCTGAAGACCTTGTGCGTGACCATTTTGTAGACTTATCAAATGTTTCTTTTATTAATGGGCAGCAGTCCTGCTACGAAGAAACGTTTAGCCATTCTAGTTGCTCTTTTGAAAAATGCTTGCTTTTTTTCATAAATATTGAAAAGTTGCAGTCTGCTTTGTGGAGTTTTCTCCTTTGGGTACGACGACGGCATGCTTTTAACTTATTCCTTTGTGAACCAGATTTTTCATTTTACCAAGTAGTCCGGCTTGAGTTGTTTTCGGGCTTTAAACTCATAGCTTTTTTTATATACTTCCATGTCTGTTAGCAATAGGCAGCGTCCAAGCTTCTTCTATTGTAACAGTGTTTAAAGTACCGGATTAGATCCGCAACTACTAGTTCTATGATATTTGATGAATTTCCTCTGATTACCATTAACTGTCTTATAACGTTTACTTTTGCTCCATAGGACCGTCTGTGGAATATGTGATAACACGACGATAGCTAAAACTGCTCATTTCTACTTGCGGTGTTTAGACTACTGATGCGGGAGACTGTGGTGCTATTGCAGACTGCAAGCTCTATCCATTCCTCCGCTCTGGGAGTCCAGAAAATTGAAGGATACTCGTGTTTGTTCAGGATATGCAGTCTGTTAGATATGACAAATTCTTGTACAACTATTGTTCTGTTGTTCCTTGAAGTGGAGCCACAAAGAGAATTGAGGCATTTAAATCTTCACTAGAAGGTTGAACTTGGGGTGGAATGCTGTTTGGGAGAATAGAAGTTCAAGTTCATTAATAGTGGTATCTAGTTCAAGGCTTGGGGAAGTAGGCATAGGTAATTAGGTAAGTATTATCTATCCAGTGCGCTTATTGAAGTAATGACTGTGTGTTGCGTTGTCGAGAAGAACTATTGGAAAAGAAGACACTATTGCAGCAAAATTGTTAAGCGAAATGTAGATTTTGGAATAGTTCGATGAGCTAAGGATATTGTTGTAATAGACAAAAGTTTCCTGATTTAGTACTAGGTCTATTAAATGCTCTTGTAAAACTTGAAAATTACGACTATTTGCAACCTTAGATTTTTGTAACTTGCAGTGGAATTTCAGAGCGATTAAATTGTTCGAGACTGGAGCAGTGCTCAAACTGCTAAACTGCGATGCCGAAACGTAATTATATTCCTTGTTGCACCGTTGAAGAAAGCGCTATTTTGTACATTTGACAGTACCGAGAGTTGTCTGCGTGATCCATGGAATAATTAGCTTTTTGCTCCTGAATGGAATAGGTACAGTTGAGGAATCGAGCTAGAAACTAGAAGGTTCCGAACTTCACTACCAAACAGGGCAGGATTAATCTTTCAAAATTCCTGTTAACAGAAAAGCTCAAAAATTGCTAAGTACCCCCAAAAATAATTAATATTCGACTAAAATTTCATAGTCCCCTATGCATCGGAAAGAAAATACTACGTGAGAAAAACATTTTATTTGAAAAGTAAACAATTAAAAGATCACTATGCAATTATTAAACGGAAACACGTTTTCGTTATTATTAGATATTATTATTTCGTTATTATTAGACCAGTTTAAAGAACAATGTGACAACAACGCATAATGGAAACTAATTAGTTTATGTAAATAGAAATTGTTATTTTAAATGTATTGAACTAAAAGTAAGATTGAGGGAAACAAAGATGACTACATTAAAAGTATTTTCTCTGTTCTTACTTTAAATAATACGACTTCAAGCGAAAAGTTTTATTTCTTTTAATTCATTAATAATTGTAATGATTAAACCACCCTAGATATTCAAAATTTCAGAATTTTTCATTGCGCATTCAAGTGCATTTTGAACCTGAAGATTCCGTTTATCTTCTTATTTCCGTAACGAAGGAGAAAAAAATTAAAGTTTTTCTAACTCAGGTTTTTATTGAAAACTTATAAAATAATTAATGAACTAAAAAGAGGAAAGTAATTTAATGATTTCTGCTATTCTTTACTTAAACTACGTATTTGTACTTAAATTACGTAATACAAGTTCCACAGAAAATTTTGTTTAAGAATAAAAAGGGAAAATAAGGACTTAAAGAAGTAAATAAATACAAAATCTAGCATAAATCTTGTATTAAATTGTATTTTTAATCTAGTAGAAGTACCCAATGTCAGTTACGTTAGATTGAGAGTAATAATGAATAATTGAGAGTAATAATAACTAATAACAGAGAGAACCATATAGCTGTAATCCTTCTCTAATAACGATGCAAAAAATACGAATCATAGTCATGCATTTATCAATTTGATGCGATATGGAACCCACATAAAAGATCTCGATTGAGAAATAAACTAATTCTCTCTCATTATATCAACAACAATGGCACGCACTTTTTAATGATTTTTGTCTTTCTAATCAGTTGGTCGTAAAAGCTCAAGTTCCATCCAATATTTCACCTACATTCAATTTTAGTCGACTGAATGTGGCAAAAAATTCATCAGAATTGATCAGAAATCAATAACTCGAACAAACAAATAAGCACACAAACAGGCATTCTTCTTTATGTAGAGAGATATTGAAAAACCTACAAATTTTTTAATAATTTTTTTATAATAATAATAATAAGTCTACGATTTGAAAACGAGTGTAGCAACACTTTTCGAAATAAAGCATTTTTATCTCTAATGCGCAAGAGTGTTGCCACTCGAAAAAATGAGTGCGAAAATTAGTGTTTTCAGAGTTTTTAATTAATATGTTTGGCAATGCTATTTTTATTTCATTGTAAAACTTAGAAATTTTTTATTAACAAACTGTACGATTTGAAAGCCAGGAGTGGCAACACTTCTCGAAATAAAGCAGAATTTTATCTTCAGTGTGCGAGATTATTGCCACTCGGAAAAATGAGGGCGAAAATTGCCGTTTTTAATTAATATCTCTAATTTAAGTTTTTTTTTTTAGAAAAACGTGAACGTCGACCTTTTCCAGGATCCAGAAAAGAATTATAGAAAGTTTGGTGACCGTAGCTATAGTAGTGACTGAGTTGTTAGCGAACAAACAAACAGACTTTCTTCTTTATAGATTCAAAAATCCTATACAGAACTCAGAAATTGTTAATCACAGTCAAAGTAACACTTTTTCCCTTTAAATATTACACTTTGGCTGAAGTTGCCATCAGTATTTAGAGTATGAATATTTACATCTTCCTGCTCTCTTAGTTTGGCAATTTTGCACATAGAAACTGATTGGTATGCAAGTAAACAGATATTTAAATTTAAACTAATTAAAAGAAATTTTGTCTTTTAGGGGTTGTAAATACGAAAATGAAATCGCATTTTGAATGAATAATAAGTTTAAGGAAAAAATAGAAAAAGGGATATTATGATAAGCTAATAAATGTGAGGTTAATTTGACAGATATTTCTTAAAAATGTTTGTTACATCTTAAATTATAGAAATACTTCAAATAATTATTTTGCATAAATATTCATTCATCGTAAGCATCGTTGGGTTGACAAGAAAGTAATTTCTTGCGCACTAATGTTCATTTTGTTATTCTTCTATCAATCTTAGAATTTTTTTCTTCTGAGATTTGGCAGCTGACACTATTAGGTTGCTATAGAAAAAAATTCCGTGTATTTTTGTTTAACACTTTTAGTTTACTATCTGTTTTGAACATGGGGTGCAACAATAAACATTTTAGATATACTTGACTTTTTACTTCCTTTTACAAAGTAAAGGAAGTATTGTAATCGCGAAAATTTTCAGCCATCATATTTCAATGAAAATAATCATTTCACCCGCTCTCGCAACTATTTAAAGGATGCTTTTGCGTGACATCTGTACGTACGGACAGAATAAAGGACTCTTTTTTCCAAAGCGGATTGTAAAATGAATTTAAAATGGATTCAGAAGCAATTTTGTTCGTGAAATCTGTACGTACGTATGTATGTACCTGGCATAACTGAAGAACGAATAGTCGCAGAACATTGAAATTTTGTATATGGAAGTGCTATAACGTGTAGTTGTGCACCTCCCCTTTTCGTTTCAGTCGACTGAAGCGTCATATATAAATGTGTGTTTATATGTATATATTCCCACTCTGTTACCTAGCTCGGTAAGCTTAATTTTTTATTCTTATATATTGGTAAATTGTGCATTTCTTTGCTTTAAAGGTGATTGAATTATGTAGTTTTTATGTTCCGGTCAAAGTTTTCATGCCTTTAATATGCATGCAATAGGTGTAGAATTATAAATAATTTAAAAATTTGAGTGTCGAGTTAAGCCTAAGTCATTTGTCACCGCCATTTGTTTACATTTCAAACTCATTACGAAAGTGAATTAAGTCAGTTTCTGTCCTTCAGGGTCATTTTACCGAGTGGTACCAAAAGTAAACTTTCCGTTTTGTGTACTGAAAAATCTGCCTTCTTGCCAGCTGGCCGAATTATTTGCTTTTGCTTAGAAAACTAATTTTAATCGTAAAAATTGTTTTTCTAACGGCTTTAACTGTATTTGGTGTCTTATGTTTTTCTGTATATTACAATTTTCAATAAAGATGTTTTGACATTTTATGTATTTTTGCTTTGCCGCGAAGTAAAAACTGAATTAGTTGAATGAGAGATATATCTCCAATGAAATTCGATTAAACGAATTTAAATGAAATGCAGCAAAAAAGGTGCAGAATTTAATAGGACATACAGGGAAGTCGTATGGTGTCCACATCAGATTTTTTATTTTCATAAAGGCAAGAAAGTGGCTGACAAAAATATATGTGTAGTTTATGGTTTGATTGCTTTCTAAAGATTTTTCACTTGAAGATGATTAATTATTTGGCCGACCTTCTGAAGTCGATGACGATAAAATGAAAGTCATAGTTGAATCGAAATCATCATACAGGTATAACTTTGCTACAGATTGCAAAAAGGTTCGATGTATCACACACAATAATTGAAAATTACGTAAGATATCTTGGACTTGCCAAGAAATTCAGTACTTGAATGGAAAGAAATTAAATCAACACAACGAAGGAATATTTACGATATGCATTTGAAAAGTAATACGATCCTTTTCTCAAACGAATCATCACTGGTGATGAAAAATGGATCGTCGACAATAACCTTAATTGAAAAGATTATGGTCCATGCATGATGGATCAGGACAAATCACGTCGATAGACAAATTGCACCAAAAAATAATCACGCAGTCAGTTTGACCTGCTTCCAAGCAACCAAACGAAAAGGCCAGAATTTGAAAATCTCAAAGAAATCGTGTTTCACCATGACAATGCGGTGACTCACACATGTCTAGCAATACATACAAAATTACTGGAGCTTGTTTGGGAAGTGATATGGCATCCCCCATATAGCCCCGACCCTGCACCATCAGATTATCATTTACTTTGAAATTTACAAAACTTCTTTAATGGTAAGCATTTTAGTAATAACGATGACCTGAAATCACACTTGTTTGAGGTTTTTGCTGATAAAGACCAGAAGTTGTATGAGCGCGGAATTATGGAGCTACCAGAAAGGTGGAGAAAGGTCATCGAACAGAACCGAAGATATTTGATTCATTAGAGTTGCTTTTGTGAAGAGGAAAAAAAATTGAGTTTTATTTCATACTAAAAAACCGAAACTACTTTCTTTCCAACCGGAAAGTTTATGTAGATTTACGTGGATTCTGGTGAAAGATATTATTGAGACTAAATAGGAAAACATCTCAGTTTGACGTACAATCTCTTCTTGCAGTATTGTTTCAACCAGAGCTAATAGCACAAATTAGCTGCTAAAAGTAATCAACTTTACTGCAGGGCTTTTTGCGCCTTCTTCTCGTTTTGATGATTTGATGAGTAGAGTTTATCTTCTTAAGTCTCCTTACAGCATCCAGTTTACAATGGTTAATGAAGGTAAAGTATTTTGAAGTATACTGACAGGAAAAAAAAGGATCTCCCGTTCTATTGGACCGATTCACAAAATTCAAATTGCGTTTTTCATGTCTCGAAAGCGCGACTTAGGATATGTATTAGATTTATAGTATTTTTCTAATATAGGTATTTTGACACAAAATCGGAATTTTTCTGAAATGACATGGCAATTTGTTTCCACATTTCCATTCTACGACTCAAATTATGCCAAACTGCCAAGTTTTGTAAAAATCGCACGAGTAGTTTTTAAAAAATAGCTCTCCAAATTTTAGCTCCTCACTGTTAATTGAATTTGGTATATATTTATTAATATCCCCTTTTTTATTAAACTTACTTGATTCCTTCTTCCAGAATTCGAAATTAGGCTTAATCCACTTATCATTCTCCCTTTTTTATGATTTAATTTATTGTGTTTTTAAATACTTTTTATAAATTTTTCGAAAAAAATTTATATCATAACTTATAACATTTTTAATATCATCTTAAAGTAGATGTATTTCTAGCACACCAGCAAAATATTAGAGTTTTCTATTCAAAATTTTCTAAGATAAGCATGAATTTACACATTGGCCTGTTTTGAAATTTGGCATATATGCTATAAGCGTAATAACGGCAAATGTGTTTACGCACTTTGTTAAATTTATTTGAAAGTACGAACGATGACTTTTACCGCTCGTATACGATGAAAAAAAAGGAAAGGAAAATGGGTTGCTATAAATTAAGAAGTTCACCAAGTGAATCATTCTTGGCGCAACTGAAAAAAATGCCCCAAGATAAATTTTTGAATTTCTCTGTAAATTTCGCACCAAATTTTAGAAAGTTTAATATTTAGGCATAATTTGAGTCGTAGAATCCAAATGTGGAGAAAATATGGGCATGTCATTTCAAAAAAGGTCAGATTTTGTGTCAAAATACCTATATTAAAACAGTGCTATATATAAATCTAGCATATATGCTAAGTTTTTTTTTGAGACATAAAAAATGCAATTTGAATTTCGTCAATCGGCCCAGTAAAACGGAAGATATGAAACTGTCCTCCTCCCCGCAGTGTACATATTGTAGCTTCCTACAGAATATTTCTGTTACATACTTTTAACTCAATAAAGAAGAACGGTATTTCTATTTATAAGAATTGGACTTACACACATATCATAAGTACATTCTCCGTACTTCTCATTTAAGAAAGGTGGTAGAATGTTTCTTGTTTGCTCCAGATAAGTTTGAACAATGAGTCGCTATGTAAAGCGCACATGTAAATAATACAATTTACATTAATTTTTAGCACAGCTAACCATCATTCTTCTACTAGAGGTAAGGAGCAGCTACACTGATGACAGCCTGACGTGATAACCTATTTCGTGAAGTTTTCTGTTGCAGAAAGAAAGAAGCTATCTCAAATACCATATAGCTCTGAAAAGGATAATTCTTTCCTGGTTCTGAGAAACCGTAATGACTAGCTGAGAAAGTACCGATTATTCACTGCCTATATGTAGTCTCAGCTCTTCCTTCATTACATCACGATATGCAATTCAACACTTTGGAACTCCGCCTTGGTTGTGCGGCGAACCACACAGAGATGAAAAATCGCGTCTGCAGACCCCGCAAGGTCATTGCTTCCAAGCTTTTACAGTGTAGCACACGACATGTTTCTGACATCGCAGACGCAATAGTTCGTTCCAGTTGACAGTGCAAGAGACAAAACTTCACGACTAGTGTCAAGAGATTTTAGCGTTCTGCACCGTGTCTCTCGTCAAAGCCTTTCGATTTCAGGAGGGCTGATGAACCAATGGTTTTGTTTTCCCTCTGATATCGTTCCAGATATAACGAATCAGAGGATGTAAAATTAAGCAGGAAAAACTAAGCAGACGTGACAAAATCAGTTTGAAGAATTTTTCCATGGGGTCAACACGTCAGAGTCCTCTTGAACACTCGGCTAGAGAGACCTAGAAGGTCCGTGAACTCTCAACTACAGAAGCCCTCGTTAGCAGATTCCTCACACTACGAAGATTATAAATCACTTAAATAACTGTCTATGCTATCCATTGGTTATGTATATATTTGTAAAGAGCTTCTAGTAATTGTAATAAATATGTTTTGAGTTCAATAATGCAGTAAGCATCATGCAACCTCACAAACGTACCAACCATTATAAGGAGTCGGATGCGCTACCTGCCGCCACTCAACACAGTGGTAACCGCCAGTTACCTTTATACCCAGTTGGTATAAAGGTAAACAATGCTGACTACTGTATCAACTGTACGCCTAGACTCAAATCCCGAAGAAGGCTTGAATATTCATAATTATATAGTGTCTCTGCGGCATGGAGGCACTCAAAGTACGTGGTGACTCGAAAATCCTTTCGAATTGTTTGGTGGTAGGAGAAAGGAAGGGAAGACCCTTGAACCCGGCCCCTCCCGGGGGAATTCCTTCAAACCTGGAACTGAGTTCAGGAAAGTCGCTCTGTCCAAAGTGCTCAAGGCCTATGCCAACAACAAACCAGTCCTGCGCCCCTTGTCATGATATAATTCGTACTCTTGTTCTGATATTACTGTGAGACAAATGAAGTAAGCCAACAGCAACCCCCCCCCAAAAAAAGAGCTGTTCCAGAGTTGCGGAATGCCATCTGATCAATAAAGGAAGATCTAGGACTACAGTTCCAAGCCTGTAGACACCCATTTGTGGCCAAGCGGTAAAGCCGCTGGACCCTAGTATTTTGGTGCGGTGCTCGAATTCCGGCGAACGGGCTGGCGGCATAGGCGTTTTCGTAGTTTTTCCTATGTCTTTGTATTCATCTTTTTAGCTGCGTCTAGCAGCTAAGATAGAAATTTTTATATTTTGAAATGATTTTTTCATAAATCTAAAACAAATTTACAAGCATATCTAAAAGCATTTATTTTATGATATAAAATATATATGCGTGTGCCAATGATAACCGCCATTGTGTTAGAACACACTGCCTCACATCTTCTATTTAGTGCAATATAAGGCAATTTTCTATTTTCCTAAACAGTTATTGTCATTTTTTATCTCTTTACGCAAATCAATGGAAGGCAATTTAAGAATCTTGTAAAAATGCAAATCGACTATGGAGAATGTTGTCTCTTGGTCTTTGTATTGGTAAGACAGATTTTCACTGTAGCTTACATTCAAATTAAAGAACTGTATAAGGACTTCAACTAGCCTATTAAATACTTTTAAATGGCGTCACTTGCTTACGAAAAGATGCTGCAAAACTATTTACTAGAAATATTTGCAGTTCTTGGAGGGGAGACATGTTTTCATATCCTTTTTCTTAACGTTCCTCTTTATTTAAGAAGTCATGTCCCTTTAAAATCTCAAAATATGTCAAAAGTACATCACAAAGCTGAGTATGTTCATAACTAATAGGTTTACGATGTGAAATTTTGTATATTTATTTGGATATCCTGAATATTTCTATATACTGAATATTCTACATCTTGGATCCTGTTACTTTATGCTTCAGATATTAAAATATTTCTTTAAAAATTTAAATAAATAGAATAATTTTTATTTAATAAAATAAAACATTTTAAATAAAATTATAATAATTTTAAATAAAGTTTCTTCATCGATATAAAATTATAATATACAGGGTGTTTATAAGGTCCCGGACCCATTTTGATGTTTAATAACTCATAAAATAATAAAGATAGATTAAAATTAATAACATAAATAGTTAGATAGACTCAAAACGTTTCATGACCCTTGTCAGTGAACTTCCACGTGTGCCCCTTCGTCGCACGGAGAATATCAAGTCGATATTCAATTTCACGCCAGGTACCGGCAAGCATGTCGGCATCCACAGAGGCTATTGCGGTTGTAATTCTGGCTTTTAGGTCATCCATGTTCGACACTATCATCCTGTAAACGTTGTTCTTTACAAATGCCCAAAGGAAAAAGTCCAGCAGCGTTATATCAGGTGATCTGGGTGGCCAAGGAACGTTTCTTATCTGCGATACTTCCAGTTTCTAGAAAATTCGTTTTCCACCGCAAGATTTCTAGAAAATTCTTTTGGATGGAGGATCTGTTTGGTAAATTCTTCTGCAATTTCTCTGTGTTTGCATTATGGATTTCGTTTCTATGAACCACCATAAAATCTGTGCTTTCTCTTGTGGTGTATGCATTCTCCTTAATATACGGTCGAATAAAATATCACATACAAAAGTACTAGAACAAACACATCAAAAGTAAACATAACATTGCAATAGTTGCCAAAAACAAAAGAGAGAAAAATGCAATTAATAAGCAGACGATATTTAGAAAAGTACAGATATTTAGACTGGAAAATGAAATTATCTGAAATTAACCACACAGGCAGACGATATTTACAAAAGTAAAGATATTCAAACCTGGAAAGGAAAATATATAAGTTATTCCATCAAGAAATGTCATAAGTTTGTTTATATCTTCATTATTTTATGAGTTATTAAACATCAAAATGGGTCCGGGACTTTATAAACGCCCTGTATAATGCGTGCAACAATATGGATAAATAAATCCCTATTTTAGACGAATTTATTCTAATTAAAAAATAATGCATATTTAAAATGACCTACATTAAAAGTAATAGAATTGAGTTTTCTTAAAAATTAATTTTCTAAAATAATTTTGTTATCCAAAAATATATTATTTTTAAAAATAAA
Organism: Stegodyphus mimosarum; assembly: GCA_000611955.2. Lineage (NCBI taxonomy): Eukaryota > Metazoa > Arthropoda > Arachnida > Araneae > Eresidae > Stegodyphus > Stegodyphus mimosarum. Next base: position 372,060 of record KK112740.1, read on the forward strand.
ATGAAAAGTAGTTTCTATAGTTTTACACAAGAAATATAATAGTTGTTCATTTTACATCCACACTGGCTTTATACAATTAATCAAATCTTTTCGAACTTAGCAAAATATTTTTAGAGAAATCGTGGTGCAAATTGCAAAATCATAGTTTTTAAAAAAATCGTAACTTAAGAGGTATAATTAGTTTCAGATCATCTAAATACACATCACTTTTTAATGTTAATAAAGACATAAAAATGTATCTTAAGGGAAAAGTGTATCTTCAAGTTAAAGATAATATATACTTAAGAATGTATCTTTAACTTAAAGTTTTCCCATATGCATAGTTATATTTTAAACAGTCTTGAAACTAATTATTATAATTTTAATTCAGACAATGAAAAATAAAGAGTCGAAATTTTTATATACTATTCCAAAATCCATTACAGTTTTAAAGATTCTTATTTGAGAAGAAGAATAGCCATTTAATATTGTTATATTATTTACGAAATTCATTAATATTTCAGAGAAATTCCATCCAGAGAAATCGTATACGCAAGCAGTATTTATGAAAGATTAATTTTAAAATAAAGTTACTTGAAATATTGTTAAGTACATTAGTTTCTTCAAACTAATAAATAAACAGACAAGTTAATATTTAACTATATATTTGAATAAAATTGTATGTGGAATCATTACATGCAAATTTTGATGGACTAAGTATGAGACTTAATCATTTCATGTCAAAAATTTCATTTTCTTAAAATTTCGAAATTAATAAGCTTCGAATCTTTAATTCCTATTGGAACCTTAATCATTCTTTTAACTTCTAGTTTAAATAAAATTCTACAAAAACCGATCAATTTGATTTCCCTGATACCATCTATATTCACGAAAATCATTAATTTTAGTTAATGATTTTAAATCTATTTCAGTTAATTCTAAATATTTATAATTTAAATTTCTTAATTTTTAGACTTTCAGTTTATATTCTGCTCAATAGATGGCGCTAGAATCATTCATTCACTTTTGTTTTATGTATTGTTTCCTTTCAATCGCATATTCCCAGCAAAATGGAGCAGAATATATTTTTCTCTTTGCAGAAGAAGGATTTCATTAGACTTAATTTAACTGCGTACAGATCGCCTATAAAAATCAGTGTTAACCTAAAACTAAATTTCCTTTAAATTTAATTTAAAACTGACGTGCTTCTGTTCCACATTTCCATACGTAAATTAAAGTAATTAAAAACGAACATATGTGATGTATGACCCAATGTTTGATCTTGAAATAATTGCCCTTAAAACCTACAATCCAAAATATGTTTGAATATTTATTTGGCGAAAGAAAGAATATAATTAAAAAGCCTTTTCTCCCTTCTTAATTACTTCGTGATAATTATTTTAAGTTTTGTTAAAAATTATGGTGGTGACGGTGTACAAGTACATAGTTATACGAGTACCCGTATATGCCACCCGTTGAGCTTTGTTGCCACTCATTCCATGCTCCTTCAACTCTATGCCAGAGTTCAATAACCGCATTGACTGGAGTGTGGTGGCGTACCAATCTCTCAGAAATACATGACCAGATGTTCTCAGTAAATGAGAGATCTATAGAACAGGATGGCTAGGACAACAATCGATCAGTTTCTGTATCGGCAAAAGTAAGGAAAACACCTGCAGCATGCGGTCTTGCATTATCTTGTTGAAAGGCGGTGTCACGCAGGCCTCTAAAGCAGCGTACAGCCATGAGCCTCAACACATCAGAAATGCAATAGCAACTATCCGGCTTTTACTGTCCATGCGAACAAGATGTGTACCAATGGCACCCCACACAAGCACGCCAGCTGCTGGGCCCGTACCACGATGACGAATGCAAGCTGGCAACTTTCTTTCTCCTTGATGCTTCCAGCCACGGATATGACTGTCATGATGCTGTACGCAAAACCAGGATTCGTCGGAAAAGACAAAGTGGTGCCACTTCTGTATCCAGTGTCATCGTTTTACTCACCAGTATAGGCTCTCCTGTTTCTGTTGCAGCATCAAGAGAAGTCGCAACAATAATCTCCCTGTTGACAATCCGCAGTGCTGCAGGCTTCGTCGCACTGTCCAAGCGGACACGTGTCATCCTGCACAAGAGCCCAGTTCTTGACTCAGGGTACGTGATGCAGCTGTACGATTCCTGAAGGCCGAGGGAGCAACGTATCTCCTCTCAGGCGTTATTGTCCCGGGACCACAGAAATTCTATAGGATTTAGTGTGACTCTCCTCCATTGATGAGTCCATTTTCGCTTGACAATCATGTCATCCCGACCAAACTGAGCCGCAAAGCTGCGGAATGATAAACCACAGTCCTGACAGGCCACGATCCTGCTGCAATCGAAATCCGATACATACTGGTAGGAGTTTTTCCTTCCTTCGCGAGGCATAATATGATTAATGATATCTTCGAATATGTTCGAATCTTTTAAATTTTTCGTTTAAACCCGAATACTTTTCTTTGCGTACATTTTTAGCACATACTTATAACGCATTCTAATTTCAAAGTTTCCTCGGTAAAATTATTAAATTATATCTTAAATTAAATTAAATCATTGCTTTTCCAGATCAAGAATTGCGTACGATCACAAACTTGAAAGGATGGATCGGCATAGGAGGGGTTTGATTCGGATCAATAATCTTCTCTTCTTTGTCAATTCGGATCAATAATCCTTTCCTCTTTCTTTATTTTTATCATTTATAAAGAAAGAAAATTTTGCATGATGCAACTTACGTTTTGCATCATGTAAATTATGTTTTGCATGATAAAAATTTTATTTAATTATAAATGAACTAAAAAAACATGCAAACGATTTTAGAGGCCATAAAATTTTAAAAAAAGGGATAAATAAATGAAGATAAATTTACATAGGAAACTGAAATACTTAAATCCATTCAGAAATTGCTGTTGATGCGATAGAGAAAACTCGTATCTATGAAATAAAAGAAAGAAAGTCTCAAGGTACTGAAACATTTGTGACGTTTGATTTCAAAAAAGAATTATTGACAATAGGTTTCTGGAAGAAAATAATTTAGATCTAACTTCAGAGCTGTTTACGATTCTTAACGAAGAAAACAAATTCGCAAATGATTGAAAAAGCCAGTAATTTAAAAACAGCATTAGATAAAGAAAAAATCTGATATGTACACCACATGACTTCCTTGCACGGAATATTAAATTATACGCATTTTGCATTTCGTTTAAGCTTATTGGATTGAATTAAATCTACTTCGTCGATAGAGCTTAAGCCACAATTAAAAATAAATGCACGCTTTAAAATTCACTATATTTGTTTACCATAGCGACACTCTGTTGATTTCAATTACCAGCGTTAAATCTCATACATTTTATAATTCAGAATGCACAAAAATTATTTATATCATCTGAAGAATTATCTAATCTTTGCCACGTGTTTTGTTCAAATACTATGATAAATCTAACATGACGTATAAAAGAAATCAAACGTTTTTCACAAAAAAATTCAGTATTTCTCATTCAATTAATTCAGTTCTCACTTCACGACAAGGCAAAAAAACATAAAAACTCAAAATATGTAAATTAAAAATTACGAAGTAAATCTTAAATACTTATTTCCTCGAATAAATTCCAGAATGGATTAAGCATGATTTAATGCGCAATAATAAAGAAGGCGTTATCTTCGTTGCTGCGAGGCCCAGTTTGTCTAGATTGGCAAAAAATCCACTATTCCGCTAAGTTTCAAATGTAAATAAATATGGCTGCTATGGCCAAAAAAAATTAGACTTAGCCGCACTTACGCAACTTTTAAATTGTTAATAATTCTAAAAATCTTGCATGCAGGTCAACTAAAGGCATAAAAACCTTAACCGGAAGATAAAAACAACATAATTCAATCATTATTAAAGCAAAAAATGTACAATTTACCAACATATAAGAATAAAAAAACTGAGCTCACTGAGCCGAGTTACAGAGTGGATATATATATATATATATATATATTTATATACTTTTGATGCCGCCGTTTGCAACCAAAATAGGAAATGCACATCTACAAGTTATATCAGCCCTGTATACAAAATTTCAACGTTCTAAGGCTACTCGTTTGTGAGTTATGCGAGATACACAGACGCCACGAAAAAAGCTCATCAGAATCCATTTTAAATCAGTTTTATAATTTTTGGGGGGAACAGAATCTTTTATTATGTCACTCAAAATCATTGTTAAATTGCTTTTGATAAAGGTCAAAATAGATATTTTCATTGAAATATGATACCCGAAATTTTTTGCGATTACAATACTTCCTTTTTACTTCATACAAGGAAGCAAAAAGGAAGTAAGTTTTCTTTTTACTTCGTACAAGAAAGTAAAAAGCCAACCGAACAGCCAAATTTCTCGAGCTAAAAATAATTCTGGATCAGAAATTCAAGAAAAGAGATCGACTGTAGATATTAAATGATAAGAAATAAAAAGTGTTGAATAAGTATTTGGAAAGTTTGCATATAATAAGAAGTTCTTCAAAATTACTGACCGATGAGGGCTTAGAAAACAAATTAGGTCTTTTAAAGGAGCTAATTGAAATATTTTCTACGCTTATGAATACAAAAAGATCAAATAAGGATGTTGCTTGGCAACTTCCTAAGAAGTATGGAAGTGGATGATGATTTTTTGAAGGAATATTGTAATATTTTTTTTCGTGTAAACGACGTGTTTCTTTTAAAACGAGCGCTTATCTTTCTAATCGTTAAACAGATAACATGAGAAAACCATTTGAAACTAAGAATGGTGTTTCTTTAAAAATCACAAATGTCGATGTACCCACTTTATACACTTTTAACAAAATCTCGAATTTAAAAAATTCAAAATGGAGAAAGATTAACTTTCAGCAAAGCTCAACTCATGAGAACAAAGGCGGAGGATTTCTTCCCTTTCTGATTCCAGCTTTAATAGAAACTGCAAAAGCTGCAACTTTAAGCGCGATAGGCGCAACTGCAGGTGTCGGTGTTAAGATACTTCTTAGATCTGGAATCGTCACAAAAATACTTAATCCCGAGTTTATATCGGCTTTACGAAATGTTACCAAAGAACAGCAAGGAGGATGCTTAAGGCTATAGCAGAGCGAATAAAAAAAGTCCTGGAAAGGAAATGTATCAAAACTGGGAATATCCAACAAAATGATCGAAGATGATTTAAGAAATAGAAAAGGTTTTAGAGGTGGCTGCCCAAAAGAATGAAAAAAATTCGAAAAGGTGTTATCAATTTAGATGTATGTACAAGGTTCAGAACTCAGTGGGTTTGTTATTAGAACCATCCGAATTATATTTTTGTTGAGTATTTTGGTGACTTCATGAAACTAAAAAAAATTTCTGACAGAATACTAAATAATCTCAAAACATCAAGGAAAAATGGCAGATGTCTGCCCAATCGTTTACCTTTTAACTGTGGTTTTTGTAGCATGAAATACATAACTGAAAAAAGTAAAAATCGTAAAATTTGTAAATTGAAAATTTTTTATTCAAAACCCGATTGATTACAACGAAAAATTTGTTTTATTTATGTGAAGTATTGGTTTTAATTTCAAAAAATAAACAAGAAGCATTCTCGGTTGGATTTGCTCACCCGCTTAAAACAAAATAGCAACATTCGAGGGATTCACCATGCTTGTTTCTTGATACCAATATAAAGGGAAATTTGTTGTTATTGTTGCTGATGCTCACTTGTCTGACGTATAGTCAGTCCAAGCTCACGAAATTCCTCGTGGCAAGGAGCACAAGATTACGCTTGTCGTTGGCAACAGCCTTGAGCACTTTACAGGGGACAAAGCGATTTATCTCAGTTCCCCCTCCCCCAGTTTTGGTGGAGAGCACCCCGGGAAGACGGTTCCCTCTTCCCCTATCATCAGCCTCTCGAGAGGACTTTTGGCTCGCCGCATATTTAGAGTGCCCCCATGCTGCACTGCACTGACACTATACATTTACAAACATCCATGCATTTTCCGGGATTCAAAACTTTGCCCTTGTGTATATTCAAATTTATTCACCGATAAGGGTTATTCACGTGCAATATAAATGAAAATAATGGAAATATTCAAGATCGAAATTACACAATAACAGAATTGAAAAATTAATTGGAAGATTCTTTCGTTGGCAACTTGGAAGATTGGTAGAGAAATATGAACCACCTACTCACTTGGGTATTCTAAGGGCTAGACAACGATTTACGGTGAAATTACTGAACGGATATAAAATAGATTTATCTGTAAGTAAACAGTATAAAATATTAGGATTCGAAGGCAAAATGTATGAGGAAAGCGAACAAAAAGGAGAACACATTGGGGACATAACGAATGGAAATAACAATATATACATTCACTGCTATATTGCCAAAGGAGCTTTAATTAATAATAAGACGTTGAATGACAAATACTTACCACCATGTACTCAAATTGTAGAAATATTTAATTAGCCTATATATTTTATTATAAAACATGAAAAATTTAAGAGCGTTACTATGAAAATTACAAATCGAAAGAATGAGTTATGAAACCCGAACATGCGAGAAGTAGAATATAGTTTATTAGTTAAAATTTGCAATTTATCACTAAAGTTTTCTGTTGTATAAATGAATAGTAAAAGATATTTTAGAAAGAGTAAAAAATCGAAGGCAGAAGACTTTTTTTAAAGATATTTTAATCGAGATTGACAATGAAGCATTAGAAAAAAGAAAAACAATCTGTTGCTGATGATAAACTGGGGTACACTCCCTATAACGAGTAAAGGTTTAAAAATATATAAGCAATATTTTATTTCTGGAAAAGATTTTTGATTTGAGCAATGCGATTTATTATTACCATCCAGATATAAAAAGTTATGAACGTAAAAAAATGAAAGAAAAACAAAATGTTGATCTCAAGAAGGAAAATGCATAAACGGAATTTTTGCTCGAGACTTCAGGTGACTGTTTCCGGTTTTCAGGTGATTTTTCAGATTGGCATAATATTTATATATATCAAAGATTATAAGAAATATTTATCATCTAGAATGAGCATTTAATTTATTGCGATATCATTGATATATATCAGACGTTATCTGAAAGGTTTGTTATTGAAAATGCTTCTAGAACAGATTGGGAGAAAACTGCAGATTATCAAACATGGAGCCATAGTTTCATTATAGAGAACTTTGATAAATTAAGTATGACATTGACTCTCAGATGTAAAATTTAATTGGTAAGTGCTATAGAATGCTTGAAAGACGTTATACATTGGGATGAGTTTTTTAAATATCAAATATTTTCAAAAAGTTTCATAATTAAATATCTTGAGATAAATCGTGACATCATATTAAAAATAGGTATATCAGAAGAAACTGTGGATATAAGAAAACGGTTTTAAAGAATTCCCAATGAATGAAACGGTTAAGAATTCCCAATGATATCCCAATGAATTAAAGAAAATGGTTTTAAAGAATTTATCTAAAATTTCTCCAAAAATCTAATTTTTAGAGAATATCTCTAAAATTACAAAAGAAAAATTTTAAAAAGAATTTAAAAATTCTCTCTCTATCTAATTTTTAGAGAATATAATAATTTAGAAAAATCTAATTTTTAGCAAATATTACAATCTTTTTTTACTTTCAATTAATTAATTGTTATTCTCTTTTTAATCATTCATTCATTTTTGTATATTTTATAATTGTATCTTCATCCATGTTTTAATTTAAATTTGTCCTCTACATTTTATTATTTAAATTTTTCAATTTTACTTGATCTCGCTATTTTTTAATCGTGGTGTGGTCATTTTACGCTCGTTCTCTTTTATACAGACATTTACAATACTACATTTTAAAGACTTTTTCATTGGAAAATTTACGTGTCCTAACTCGAAACTTTTAATCTCCAATTTGGAAGTTTGAGCCTGTAAATAAAAGGAGATCGAGAAAATTATTAAAATTGCTAAATTATGTATTTCTTTTTAGATCATTATTTGTTTTATCTGCTTTCATATTAGAAAAGTCAAATTTTACTTTTATTACCCTCAAAGTGTCCTAGTTCATTAACTATTCCCGTTGCAATCCTAATTAGGTAAGTTGTTTTATTTATTGTGATTAATAGTTTCTGTGATTACCTATACTGTTGTGATTAGCTAAAGATAAAATTCCTGTTACCTTTTTAGGGGATTTGATGCTATTTGTATATCTTCAAGATAAGTCGCTTCTTCTTTATCTATTATACTTGACAAGTAAACGACCATCCTTTAAATTTGTGAATTTTCCCTTTAATTGCAAATTATTAAGATTGTTTACATCAAGGCTGCTGTACTACCAAGTTTGTTCTTTCTGACCATAAATCTTTGACTGTGTGAGGTCACTGACTCAGTCTGCTCAAAAGCAACGACTCCCTACTACCTTCGTTTCTAAGTCAAATGACGTAACTAAACTCGAGCGATGAGAACAGCATAACTGTGTTTATCTATTGACCATGGTACAAATAAAGTTAATTTAATTTTAATCTTTTCTTGTGTAATTTTGTTGTAATCACGGAGATAATAGACGAAGATTTGTTAGAGTAACTCAACAAATTATTACGTGGATTCATTAAGCGTTAGAATTATTACACAGACTTACAATTTACTTTGATTCCGAAAAGAAGAGCTTCTTATTTTAATCCAGATAGAGGAGAAAAACGCATTTTTTGCTACCATAATATGAAAGAATAGGAAAAGCATCTCCCTCTGAAAAGAAAGCAACAGCTTCTGTTTATTGTTCTTTTTATAAGGATTCGCAAACGTATGCAAATATTACAGTTAAAGGAAAAGACTTTTAAATAACATTCTTTATTGTAGGTAGCATATGAGACGGTTTGTTACTGCCCCCAAATAGTTATCTAAATTTTGAACGTTAGCAACAGATTTGAATAAGAAGTTCCGAACGCAAATGCGAAACGTTTGAAACCTTCACTTAATACGAAGCGTTGGAAAATTATATGCAATTCCTCCGAACATAAGTTTGATTCCAATTACTTTACCTTTTTACTGGGATCAAATTACTTGACTCCTGCATACTTAACGTAAAGTAAATGCTCATGTTGTCATGGTAACCTGAAACTCGCTGTGAGTTATTTTACTTCATTTCCCTGCAAATTTGGAATGAAATTTAACTACTATTTCTTAATATATATTTAAGACCAGACTGCGTTCTATTTAGAATGAAATTTCTATGAATTGCTAAATTTGTTTTCAATTCTTATCAGTATTTATGCTGAAATGTTTACATGTGATTAAGTTTAACACTGCAGACGTCTACTCCGTTATTTCCTATTTTGTTTGTTTAAGAATGTTAAATGAGTCGTGTTTCTCTCCTACATAAATTATCAATTTAATATGTCAAACACTAATTAATTTCAAGCTCAAAATCTCCAAATTTTTCCTGTCCATTATTAAATGTATTTTATAAAACTTATATAGATATAATACGGAAGATAATATCTATGATTAAATAATGTAGAATATATATATATATATGTGTGTGTGTGTAAAATATAAAATATCTGTTTTTCAAATAAAAAATTAATAATAGCCCTTTAACTCCCTTTAACTTAAGTCTTGAAGAGGGGAAGTGTGCAATTAAAATTGAGACTTTAAAGGACCATTCCAATTAAGTTTGTTTGGTAGTAGATTTCTCTTCATATTTTGATATCTTAAATATATATATTTACACACACACAGATATGTATGCATGTATGTGTAGATGTTTTTTCCTTGCATTGTGCCACACCTAGAACGGCCAAATTTTAAAAATACACAGTCCAAATACGTGCACTTCGAAACCCGAACTTTGAATTTCGAATTTGTATTTTTTATTTATTTTATGTTTTGTGAGAACTTAATGAAACTCTGAATAAAAAACTCAAGGATTTGAAAGAAATGTGTTGCCACTCGCCAAAAAGCTATTAATCATTCAAATTTAATGAATAAACTCGGCAGAGCAATTTAAAGGAAATGTTTTGCCATAGCCTGAAATGAAATCTTTTTATCTTCTACCTACCAGTGTGTTGTCATTCGGAAAAGCGTAACATAATTAATTTTTCCTTTAATTTAATTTGCATGTTATTGATTAAAAAAATGTGCGATTTAAAAGCACTAAGAGAACTTCTTCATCTCTATTCCTATTAATTACTAACTAGACCAGGGAGATAACACTATTAACTGTTTTAAGCGAGTGGTTCAAATAGAATTTGTGAATTAAGATAAAACATTCGAGTGCATTTTGTAATACAACTACGGTTATCAAGGTAGTGAGTGATACGTAAAGGAAGCTCAAGATGATAAGTATAAAGCTAAGCTTTAGAGCTGTATTTAATGTTAATATTTAACAAGGAAAATAGAATATTAAATTCAATAAACACTTCATTATGCACATTTTCTAACTCTGCAAGAATGATCTTTTTATATAATCCTTTAAATATCGTTTTATGGAGGTATTTAATTTCGAAAGGTCAGAGTTCCCGTGTTAGCATTATAAACAATTCAGTTATAGATGTTAGAATTATAGAGAATTCATTTACATAAAGACAAACGTCATTATGAGTTCTTTGTTGGACGAGTATAAAAAAGTAAGTAGGAAATCTATAGGAAATATCACTGACGTCCACTGATGAGTATTAAAGATCTCATCTATGAACGAACATCAATATTTTGGTATACATTGATGATACAACATTACAGATGCATAATAAATGATTACTTTTAGAAGCTATAAGAATCGTGCGTTAACTTGAAAAAAATTAATAATTACTAAAATTTATCCTTCGTTTAACGATATTATTTCAGTGCAAAATCTTTAATCCCATTTTTGAACAAGGAAGGAACCCAGAGGTGATACAGAAAGTATTCATATGATTGTAACTTTTAAAATCACTGCAGCTGTTTTCGGAACACAGTTTTGTGACTAATATAAAAAGATTCGGAAATCAAAATTCTAACTTTAATTTGCAATAGTCCTTGATTCTTCATTTTGATTTTAATATTTCTCCTTTCCATCCTTTACATAAAGCTGAATGAAGCAGATAATTGAGAACTGAAAGTCCAAACCGTAAGCCAAAACCTTCCTTTTCAGTTGAGTTTCTATTTTAAAATATGCTGCACTTGCTTCCTGTTTCTTGGCCTATTTAACATGCTGCTTCGTTTCTTTCCAAAACTATAATTATAATTATTCATATCAAAATAGATGTGGTTCTAAAATAGGAGCGCTTTCCTAATTACTTATATTGCCTTAAAAATGTGTGTAACAAAAATAAAAAATAGTATCAAAATTTGGACTCGAATGCAATATTCTTGGATTATGCTATCATCTATCTTTAACGTCTCCAAATTATTACATGTATACAGGATGATTCGCTACCAGACCGACAAACTTGAAGGACATGTAAGGGGTACAGAAGCGACTCGGAATCTCAAAGAAGAATGCAGGGTCGCAAATGCCGTAGTTGCGAGCTATAGTGCAAAGAAGCAAAGGAAAAGAACAGAAACAGCAACAGATTAATGAGACAGAAAACATTTTATTGAAAGGTTGCACTGCAATAGGTGTTCAAATTTACGACCAGAATCGTCTGGCAGGCCTGACAACGGCGCTGCATGGAATTCTTTACGTTCTGGAAGATTCCTGGCGTGGCACGTATCCTCCTGGCAGCTACAGATATTCGAGAGACGAGGTCTTGTACGCCTAACTCTTCATGTGACGCCAGAAGAAGAAGTCCATGCATGATAGGTCCGGTGTAAATTCATGTGGTACCAGCACGACAGAGCTCCTCCACATTACGCGACTGACATCCGCCGAGACCTCGACGTAGCCTTTGGACAGCGGTGAATAGGTCGTGATGGCTCGGTTCATTGGCCTGCCAGAACACTGGACCTCTCATGCATGGACTTCTTCTGGGATCAGATGAAGAGTTCGGTGGTGTACGAGATGCCCGTTCCTTCGTTTGAAGACCTCGTTGCTCGAATATTTGTAGCTGCCAGGAGGATATGTGACATGCCAGGAATCTTCCAGAACGTAAAGAATTCGATGCAGCGCCGCTCTCAGGCCTGCCAGACGACTTCTAGTCGTAATTTCGAACATCTGTTATAGTACAACCTTTCAATAAAATGTTTTCTGTCAATTTAATGTACTGCTGCTTCTGTTCCTTTTCTCTGCTTCTTTGCACAATAGCTCGCAACTACGGCATTTGCGACCCTACATTCCTATGTGATTCCGAGTCATCTCTGTACCCCCTACACTCCCTGCAAGTTTGTCGGTCTGGTAGCGAATCACCTTGTAGAAAGCGAGATATTAAAAATGAAAGCGAAACAATTGTTACGAATTTGTAAAGAATGAAATTTCAAAAATGAATAGAAATGTTTGTTTAAAATGTAAAATAAATAAATAAATAAAGTAAGTTCTTAAAGATTGTAACAAAGGGCTACATCGTGAGTTATCCCAAGTCTATTTCCTAAGCCCAGAATATGAATGTATCTCAAAATAACTTGCAATTATTTTGAAATCATTTTGTAAGAAAAATCTGGACAGCCTCAAAGGAAGGTTTGAATTACTAGAAGCGTCAAAGCAAAAAGAAACGGCATAATCTTCGTCAATTTGCAGGACTTGTTTCGAAGATTTAAACCTAGAACATGCTTCTTCAGTTGCAAATGTACAAATGACGAAGGAGAAGTCTATGCTCAGGCAATAGCATGAAAGGGAGGAAGTCAAGTTACTGGCGTCATTTATTGATGAAAAATGAAAAAAAAAACTATGAAATAGCTTATTCTTGAAATTCTTTATCTAAGCTTCCTTAAAAGCTGTGGATAAAGATGAATTGGAACTGGAGTCGTTAACTAGAACTGAGAGATTTTTGTAAACGTGAAACCTCTAGGAAATCTAATTCGCCAAAGGAAGGTATTGTCTGAAAAATACTAGGTGCTCAAAAACGAAAAATATGATTTTCGGACCAATAGTATTGGGCAACAGAGGATTTCTATGCTTCTTTATTTCTAATTTATGCCTCACGTTCCTTCACTTCATGAAATTCTAAGGGTCCGTTAGTTTGACCGATGTAAATAAACCAGATTGGCGAGAAATCCTGTATATAACGCAGAAGTTCATATCTGGAAGGGAGGATATACAGGATTCTTTGCCATTGTTGTTTAATTTACATTGGCCAAATTAGGAGAGCCTTAAAATTTTGTGCTAAGGAACATCTGGTATAAGTTAGAAAAAAAGAAACATATAAATCCTCTGCTACCCAAGACTGTCGGTTCGCAAATCCCATTTTCTATTTTTCAGCAGCTGAAATTTTTTTAGAAAACATTTTTCGCTGCGAGTTAGATTTCCTAGAGGTCTGTCACATTCATAAAAATCTGTCAGTTCTAGTTACCGATCCTAACAGCTATTCTTTTTTATCACCAATTTTTAAAGAAATTATTTTATAGTTATTTTCCTTTTTTCATCAATAAATGTCGCTTGTAGCTAGAAGATGGTTCTATGTTTAAACTTTCGAAATTAGATCTGCAAATTTATGAATATTGTATCGATACTTGTTGCCTTTTCACCTCCAATCACGAATTATATGTTTTTTTAAATAATAATAACCGATCTTAGTAGAGGTAGAACATTCAGATGCTTAAAGTCTGTATAGCGAGAAAAATATTCCAGATTCGATAACTTGAATCTTTCGTGCATTTTCTCTCATTCGATTTCTTTTTTCTTAAATTCGTGAATATTGAATTCTTAAATTTTCTTCAAATTTCTTTGAAAAAATAAAATAAACGTTTCAACCCTAAACCTTGGAAAACCTTGGAAACCTAAACCTTCCTGAACCTTGGAAAAATCAATTAACTTCCATCAGAAGTAGCCATAAAAATTTTTTAAAAAAACCTCGATTTTTGTGATCTTAATGGATTGCATCATCAGTATCAGTCATAAGTGCTACAGTATTGATTTCAGACAGAATTTAGCAATTCATATTTAGTGCTTAAACACGTTACCTCTGGAAAAGATTCTTTCTCCTTTACTGTTACTTTGATTTACTGATATTCTAGAATAAAGTGAAAAAAACTATCTTTTTACGCGAATAATTTTTGTCAAATGTCTTGAAATTGAGTCCAGGTCCTCACAGTCATATTCTTAATTTTCTGGAGAGAATGAAGGATTCCATGTGCAGTGTATAACTTCTTCAGTACTTGAAAAGGAAAGAAAGATAAGAAATTTGAACTATTTCTCAAATAATATTTGCCAAATTTTATTGACGTACTAAATTTGAAGTGTTTTAGTCATGTCCTTCATAAATTATATTTTTTCGTTTATTAATAAATTTGAGAATATTTATAAAATTGTGCTCTCAATTTTTTGTTGCTGTCGTTAAACATAAATTTAAAAATTTCGCTTTAATTAAAAATTTTGAGAGATTAAACCTGCCCAAGAATTTTTCAAGTTTCAAAACTGAGAAAATTAAGGAATTGTGCTCTCTGTAGATTCTGCTGTTTGCAAGAAAATCATTTTGGAAAGAAATGTTCAAATCATATTTTGATCTTAACAGTAAAATGAGCTGAAAAATTATTACGCTGAGCCTTTTGCGTTAGCACTCCAGTAATCGTAATTCGGCATTTTCTAACTCAGATAAAACTCTGAAATTACACTTAACGTTTTGATCCTCAATTCAAAATAAATTAAAAATTATGCTATGAGAATTTCTTATTTTATCACAAATCAGTTTTGGGTTAAAAACTGATGAAAAAGTAAACGATTCTAAATATTTAATCATTTCTAAAAATACGCTATTTTTTTTTAATTATTGAGCAACGAAAACAGTTTCTTGAAAGAAATCGTGAACTTTTCGAATAATGATGTAATTCTTAAAAGTTGTTGCTTTTAACAGCTGACAAAAATAATACAAAAAGAGGTTACTCCAGAATAAAGATTCTCAGTTCATTGAAAATAATCAAAGTATTCTTTGTTTATTTGCACTGTTTTATTTAACTTTGATGTTTTTTTCCCTCTGTTTGTAAGTTGATTTGGGGAAAAGCTTCAAATTCGCTTATAACTTTGATTACCTAATTTTATGTTTTTGCCGACCTAATTTTCTTAAAATTTTATTTACATTATTAGCAATTATTATTCTTTATTAACAAAAATTTTCTAACAATGATTGACTTTTAAATCAACATTTTAAATTTTTAATTTTTAGCAACCTTGTTACTTTAAGCAATGACAAAAATGGATTTCTAAATCAAAGAGAAATTTAAATGAATTGAATGTAAAGTAGATAGATCAGATAGATCAAGAAATCTTTAAAAAACTGTGATGTCACGTATATGTCCTTCCCAATCTTATTAAAAGAAACCAAAAGAACAGAAAATTTGTGTGTTACCTTTATTTATTAAATACCATGTTTTTCGCACTTAAACCATAAAATTCAGTTCAACAGCAATATCGCAAAATAATTTTTAAATGAGCATACCATTAGAATTTGCGATATACACTCTTGCGCGCTGGAGATAATTTTTTTTTAATTTAATTTTATTTTTTCCTCGTACAGTGTTGGCATTTCTCGCTCTGAAATCGCTCAGTTTGCTAATAAAAAATTCGTTAAAGTTTTGCAAAATATGAAATCGATAATAAAACATATTCCAAATTTCTAATTTGGGCTTCCATATGCCCATATTGGGATGGAAACGCTCAATATTCAAATTTTGATGTCACCATTGTTTTATCACAGTGCGAGAAACATATATACATTTATGCAAATTCCTCATTATCTAATTTTTTTAACTATAATACACGGTGATAATATTTGGTGGCAACAATTTGAAAAGTGACACAACGCTTTTAGTGAATCAACGAAAATGTCAAAACGAAATTAATAGTCCTTCTGAGCTAACGCCTTTTGGGTTAAAAAAATTTTTATTTCAATCGCGCAATTACAAAACTCGAAGATCTAATAACGTAATAGAAATACGATGAAGATTTTATTCCTGCCAGTGTAATAATTAAAATAATGTTCTCAGAAAATCTGAAATGTATAAAAAAGAAAGTTAAAAATATCTGCACTATTTATCAAATTCTGTAAAGCTTCATCACGCTTCCATCACTGAAAAGGTTCTTCTAAAGAAAGAACACAAATCTATTTTTAGAATTCTGCTCAATAAACATTGGGGGGGGGGAATTTTTCCATCTTCGATTTCTGCTTCCTTTTTACCGTTACAACTAGATCGTCATTAATCCCCCCCTCACCGCCACCACTGTCCTCAACCGAGTTTGAATATACTTGTCGAGAGATTAGATATTGAAAACATCCATTTCATTCATGCATAACAAAGCTGCATTTCTAAGCGATGTGAAGATGAAATCTGAAAAGTGGAATACCATGCAATGAAAACATCTAGAGCGATATTTGTATTCTCAGAATCTATTTTTTTAAGGTATTTATAAAAAAAGGCTGATAAAATGAATTCTTACCGGTAAAAAATTCTATGAAGAAGTGGAGTCCTTGCTAAGCAAAGCCCGCAGAGGAAATGTAAGATATAAGAGATAAAAATAAACCCTGTGCTTTTTTTTTCTTTTGGCAACGAGAATCTGATATCTATGCTCGAGCATATAGAGAGAGAAAAATATGCAGTATTTCAAAATGTATGTGTCTTATCAATTGATACTGTGTTTTACATCCGTAAGTTATAGAATTTATTTACTGTATGATACAAATAAAGTATTTCAAATTGAAATGCTTACTAAATGGATTAAGATCTTAAAAGGTCAATTCAGTTAGACTTATGAAAAATTAAATCCAGTTTTCATAATTTCTTTTCTTAAGAGTTATGTAAATAAGTAAGGGTATTAACATTATTTCAATTGCCGTTGAATTTGTTTTCAAAGGGCGAGATGCTTGCAACTTAATGCATTCGTCTGTGATGGCCAATGCCCATCGATCATTAAGCCGTCTCATTCGTTGTCCAGGATGCACATGAGGGAGCGACCGATTTTACACTCACGAGAAGTTTCGTCCCAAAGTTTATGGAAAGCACCCGAGAGATCCGAGGGTCTCTTACCTCTCTTCCGCAATCATCAAATCACTCGAGAGGACATCTGGTCGCAGTGTATTTTCAGTACCCTCATGCCGCGCTGATATTATACATTTACGAACATCCGTGCATTTTCTAGGCATCGAATTCGTTCAATTCATTTGAAGTTCTAACCAGTTTGAGTCCTTTGTCAGGACTGTTTGTTCGGTCCGCCACTTGGGTCTAAACTGAACAATCAAATTTATTTAAACTAAAACTAATTAGAAATTAAATAGTCGTTGCTCACAGAGCTATAACGCGAGGTTGGCCTCTAAACTAAATGGTGCGTAGCAAGATTCAACTAATACTGACGCACTTAGAATTACTTCAATAAGCAATCACGTAACAGCGCTACGACTTAGAATTTAAATACTAGCTGGTCAGGCGAACGTCGAATAGAGTAACAGTGGTCTGAGACTAAAAGCTCTCTCACACTGAAAGGTTTCTACCTTTCATTTAAGTACTACTTGGCTCCACTTCAAATTAGCATAAAACTGAAACGCTCACTTATTCTAACAGGAAGTTGAAATGACAACAGGTAGAAAGAGTCAAATTAAAATAAAACTTTGTTAGTTTATCTAAAACCTTACACCTTTTTATGATGATTAAAACACTAAACATTCTGAGAAAATTCTTACGTCTAAATATAAATGTCAGAGAATTGTCTTTAATTATAGTAATATTCAAGATTTATGATGTAAAAGTATACTTTGTAATTATTTTTTTCGGCTAGCCTTAAATCTTAAATCAGCATGGAGCAATATGTTACTATTACGTTGTGGGGTTTTACTATTTAATCCTAAAGCTCTAACTTAGAACCCCACGAACACTAACAAGCGAATAATCGCTTAAGTGTGTGAACAGAACACGTAAGACTTAAAGAGGGTTTATAATCCTTTATTTCTCAGTATATTTACAGTCAGTTCCTACTTGGAACTTTACACAAAGCCGCCACTCGGGCTTGAACTTAAAATAATAATAATTTAAACTAAAACTAGCTTAACTAAGCTATTTAAAAGGTATAGCCGAAGCTATCAGAGATCTAACTAGTTGGCCCTTGTGTATTAATTAAATCGGCGAAGCCAAGCAAGGGCCTAAGGTATGGCCGATCGTAGTAATAGCTAAGAGAGACGTAGCCAAAAAAGCAAACGCGCGTTAATCAGGAAATCACACTCTCTCTCTCGAAATCGGTGAAGTCACGACTTAAATAGTACTCATTCACATTTGCATTTATTGCGTTTCTGAATTTACATTCTGGCAGGAAATTGTAAGCTGAAATTAGAATAAGATAGGAAAGATACAAAACTTAAAATAACTGTTAATAAACTTAGGATAAACATTACAACTGACTAGAATGTACAGAGCACAAAAAAAGGTTGGGAGGTGGACAGTTCTATATCTTCTGTTCTACTGGACTGATTGACGAAATTCAACTTGCGTTTTTCATCTCGAAAGCGCGTCTTAGGATATATATTAGATTTATATATAGTATTAATCTAACATAGGTATTTTCACACAAAATCGGACTTTTTCTGAAATAACATAACACTTTTTTTCCAATATTTCGATTCTACGAACTTAATTATGCCAAAATGCCAAGTTTTGTAAAAATCGCACAAGTAGTTTTTCAAAAATTAGCTCTCAAAGTTTTAGCTCCTGCATGTTAATTAAATGTGATATATATTTATTAATATCTCTTTTTTTATTAAACTTATTTGATTCTTCTTCTCACATTTCAAAATTTAGGTTCATTCCAAATAAAATTCGCCCAATTTTTTATGATTTACTTTTAAAATTTATATTTTTGAATAATTCTTATAAATTTTTCGAAAGAAATTTTGAATTATAACCTATAAAATTTTTGCCATCATCTTAAGTAAATGCATTTCTAAGCATACCTGCAAAAAATTAGAGTTTTTTTATTCAAAATGTCCTGAGATATACGTGAATTTACAAACTGCCGAGTTTTGATAGTTGTTATAAGCGATAATAATGAAAATGTGGTTTACGCACTCTGTTCAAATTATTTGATAGTATGAAAGTTTTTTTTATTAAACTTATTTGATTTTTCCTTTCATATTTCGAAATTCAGGTTCATTCCAAATAAAATTCGGCAATTTTTTATGATTTATTTTTAAATAATTTTTAGAAATTTTTTGAAAAACAGGAAAGGAAAATAGGTTTCTACAAATTAAGAAGTCCGCCAAATGAATTATCCTTGCAAACTGAAAAAATGCGCCAAGATAAATTTTTGAATTTCTCCTTAAATTTCGCACCAAGTTTTACAAAATTTAGTATCTAAACATAATAATCGTAGAATCGAAATTTGGAAAAAAATTGTTATGCTATTTCAGGAAAAGTCCGACTTTCTGTTAAAATACCTGTGTTAGATTAAAGCTATATATAAACCTAATATGTATCGCCCTTTCGAGACATGAAGAACGTAATTTGAATTTTGTCAATCGGCCCAGTAGAATGGGAGATATACACTCACGTTTGTGAAAATTGCAACACCAAGAAGGAATCGTCATAATTGAATGCAATTTAATACACAGTTGAGTGGTAGTGGTACAAATAAATGATTAAATGTTCAAAGCAAACAAACAAGAACAAGAGATCAGAATCAGTATTTTGTGTGGCCACCACGCGCCGCAATAAGTGCTGCTA
>KK112740.1:392698-408939 GCA_000611955.2 Stegodyphus mimosarum
TCGCTCTCTTTCGTCGACGAGGCATAAGTACAGATTGAGTTAACGTTTACCACTAGCAGATAACCACCGATAACCATACACGCCTCGCTACAGCCGTCTATTTATTCGGATCCATCAGCCGTTCAGAGGGCGCTGCTCAGCATACGCATGCGCTACGGATTTGCAATTCTAATCATTTGCATATCATGCGCTACTTTGCATTTCCTGAAAATTTCAGCTCACTCGCGTAAGTCCTTCATGGTGTTGCAATTTTCACAAACGTGAGTGTAGAACTATCCAGGCCTTTACCCCGCAGTATACAGTGAAGTTTTCCCAAGCTTACGCAACTGCACTGCCCTCTTTCGACAAACATCAAGTCGCAATATCATAGCGCTACTTAAAATACTTTCGTTACAGAGCATGGTAATGTTATGTTGCAAACAGTATTATATAATTTTCCATGGCGTTGTTCGTGTGAAGCTCAGTTCTGAGCGTGAAGATTTTAGAAATTTCTCGATGAAAACCGTTAAATGACGGATGCAGCAAAACAAACAAATATTTAACAACCCTTCCAACAGTCCAACATTTATCAAATTTGTAAAACGAGTAGGATGAGACATTCGAATTCTGGCAAATAATTCGAGATTGGAAAAATCAAATCTGCACACTTTTGTCTCAATCGAATCCTATAGGAAAATGTGAAGTATTTTATTTGGGTTGCCATAAAAGTAAAAACTTGATACACTTCACTTACTACCTGAAACAACTCATACTTGGGACACTAGATTTCTTAAACGACCAGTAGAATCTTTCATGGAAAAAACGAACACAATTACTGCAACTTCAGTGGCATCTGGATAAACATTGGCATTTCGAGGTGAAATCTGCCTGAAATGTGAAGTAATCGATATTCACCGTGCTTTCTCAGCATTCTGTCGATCATCCTGGACATACGTAACTTACTACTAGTACTAGGCTCTGGATGCTTTTAAGCTAGGCTATAGTACATTAATGTTGCATCACACACGACTCCAGTTATTTGCCAGTTGATTGACACATCCACGGCTGCTAAATTTAGAACTGCTAATTGAAATTCGAATTATTGCTCAAATATTTTCCCCCAAATTATACTCAGAAAATGAATCTCAAGCTTCAAGCATTTTAGTTATATTCTTTAGTCGTTTAGTTTGCATAATTTTAATAAATACAGGTATGTTTTTAAAAAGTTTATTCTTAAACTTGATTTTTATTAAAAACAGATTTTAAATTTGGCCTTAATTAAAAACTTTAAATTTTTAATTAAGGCAAAATTGTTGCAATTTTTAATTAAGGCAAAATTAATTAAGGCTAAGTTGTTTTGCCTTCTTTTTCTTACTATTAGTTAAAAGGTTTGAAAGATTCGTAATTCAAGAGACTAGAGAACTTTGTGGCATTCAGATTCGGAAAACCTTAGGATTCATCCTGCCTCTAACAAAGGACATCAACTGAATTTTGTTCTGAGGAACTGCCTTACAGAAGCTTATATTCCTTTCGAATAAGCACACATTTCTTTCAAACTTTAACGTACTGATTTCAGAGACGTTTTTCCCTATTTTCTTACAACATTTTGTTTATAAATAATTTATCACATGGAAAATAACAGATGACTGCTTAATATTATTAGAACTACTCTGTATGAGCAGGTGGGAAACTGAGAATACCTTTCAAGAAAAACTATTCAAGGGTTTCAATCATGATAACAAACCTAAAGCTGAACTACGAACATAAACCCATCTTTCTTTCAACTTCCGTCTTTCAACAATCGCATGTATCGTTTGCCATTTTGGGTCTCGAGTAAAGTTCTGTACATAATTTATACTTTTGTGTGTATACGTGTATAGACATGTAAGATAAAAAAACATGAAAATCAGCTTCATAATTTAATTTAATAACAGCCTCTTAATTCCTCCTTTTTAATTTGGTTATTTCCTTTTTATTCTAATAATACTAATAATATTTTTGATCTGCATCATTTCTAGATTAATCTATGCCACAAAGCCTTCGTGACGCTGATGACGTAGTTATTTCGGAACCTAAACTCTGAGAACTGAAGCCTGTCTAACTTAAAGCAAAACCTTTCTTTTAACAGACTGCCAGATTTCATAATTGTACGCTGTGCTTTGTCGTGCTGCTAACTATGCTGTTACTTAAAATGCGATACTCTGCATAAAACTGTCGAGTGCGTATTGTGTTCATGATCATGTGTAATAAAAGTATGGTTTTGATAATTATTTCGTGTCCAGCAATGAGGATTGCACTCAATTCGGCTACGTCCGTTTACAAGTCTTTCCTTCGAATGCCATCATTCTAATTATGTAGTAAAGTCTTTCCATGTTGTAATGGAAAAAATCATCCTCAAGCCGTTGCAACTTACCCCACGTTTTTACTACATACATATATGTTGTATTTTAAATGCGTAGAATGAAGGAATCCGGCACGTTTTAGCATCTTTTGGTTTTCGTCATGGCTGAGGCAGTTGAAGGTAGGGCTGAGTGGTAAAGCATGATGACACATTTAGCACAACTAAGCTTGAGAAATGACAATCTTTATTCTTTTTATATATATATCATATCATTCTTTTGCAGCCAAGATATTTTTAATCATAATTGAATACAATAATTTACATTTTAAAGTACGACGTCAAATAAGCAGCAGCGTTGAAAAGTAGTGTGTTGGCAGCAGAAGAGCTTACCTGAAAGAGAATACAGCAGTTCAAAGGAAGAAGGAAGGGAGTTAAATAGTTTCAGTTCGAGTTAGAGAAAGTTTTGGTTTACAATTATTTGATTGGGCAAGAGGTATCTACATTAAATGTTACGTAACATAGAAAGATCTCGAATCCGGGAGAATGGATGAATTTAGGGGCAGAGCATAAAATTTAGAATCGTTAATTTTGAGGTCGCCAATTGTTTTTAAAGCAGCTATCGCATTTTGTTATATCTTACATATATATATTAATGTAAAAGGTATTTCTTACATTTATATATATAAGAGTAAAATAGAACTTAACTTGGAAGGATTTTGTGTGAACTGAATATTGTGCATCTTGTTTGTGTAGGAAAGAATTTATACAGTGATTCCCAAAAGTGTTCTTACGCTTACGAGATTCAGTGAAATACTGCTTTATTCTTTTTTAAAAATTAACATTTGAGAATGAGAATCTTTTACTAATATCTATAAAGTTCTCTTAGCAAAACTAATACATTACTTATTTTATGAACATAGTGAACCATATTTTGGATTGAAAAATCAACAATAAAAAAAGTAACAGAAAAGTTACCTCACAAAAGTCTTTCGTACGCTTTAAAGAAATCTACACATAATAGTAAATATTGTGGTATTTCTGTCAGCATTTTGTAGGATGTCCTGCAGCATTTATGATAGCTTTCAAACGCCTGGGTATAGAGTTCGCCAGTTTGGTTGTAATATTTGCATCAATGTTCCTTCATTACTGTTTTTAGTTCGGTTTTTGTTTTATGTTGTGTCTTCGTACTCCAACTTCTTCTCCAGATGGATTCTATAGGACTAAATCTGGTGACTGAAATGGTGTTTTCAGAGCTTGTGGAGTACTATAAACTCAGCGAAGGCGAACGTTGAGGGCTGTATGCTTAGGATCGTTATGCTGATAAAAAATAAAGTTGTTTCAAGTATCCAAATTTTGGGAGGATAATTTTTAATTATCTTTTAAAATATTTAAAGTAAGAGCATTGTTCATTATGCCATGAATAAATACTAAATTATTTAATCCTCTTGCTGACATGCACTCTCACACGAAGACACCTCTATCGCCGTGCTTTACTGTTCCAACTAAGATCTTGGGATTAAGTTCTTCATTTGTTTCTTCATACAGTTACACACTGATCGGAACCAAATATGTTAAATTTGCTTTCACTGTAGATGAGACATGATTCCAGTAAGCTTCGGGCTTATTTACCATTGATTTTTCGAAGAAACGCCTAAACTTTCTACACTGCTCGACATTGAAAATGCAACACCAAGAAGGAATGGTCAGAAAGTGATGAAATTTGGAAAAAAGACTGAGACAGTAAGCAGCAATAAGTGATGTTTATTTCAAAATGATAGTCAGAATACAGAGAGAGAACGGCGTCGGCTCAGTAGGATGTAGGACCACTGCGGACAGCGATGCACGAAGAAACACGTCTAGGCATAGAGTCAATAAGAGGGCGGATGGTGTGCTGAGGGATGGCTGTCCATTCCCTTTCAACCATTTGTCACAGTTCGTCTTCTGAACGAGGTAAGGACAGAGTCTGCAAACGGTGTCCAATTACATCCCACACATGTTCGATTGGTGTCAGGTGAGGAGAGTACGGTGGCCGGGGAAGCATCTGTATACCTTGCAGAGCATGTTGCCAGATGCGAGCACTGTGTGGTCGGGCGGTATCCTGCTGACAAATTGCATTAGGCAGCCCCTGAAGGTACGGGATTGCCACCAGCCGCAGAACATTATCCAAGTATCGTTGGGCCGTCATAGTGCCCTGAATACGAACTAGGGCTGACCTGGAATCGTAGGCAATAGAGCCCCAAACCATTGTGCCACGTTGTCGCGCTGTGGAGCGTTCCACAGTTACTGCCGGATTACATCTGTCTCACGTCGACGCCACACACGCATGCGGCGACTGTCACTGGATAAACAGAAGCGTGACTCATCTGAGAACACGACGTTTCGCCATTCTGTCATCCGCATCGCTCCAGTCTGACAACATTCTTAACGCTGGCGTCTATGCTGTGGGGTAAATGGCAGTCTTCGTAACGGACGCCGTGGGTTCAGGACATGTTCAACCAATCGACGGAAAATGGTTCTCGTCGACACGGGAACATCCAGGGTATCTTACATATGCTGCAGAATCGCGGTACAAGTGACTTGCAGGGCCGCCACAGCTTGTCGGCGGATGCGTCGATCCACGCGTGCTGATGTCACTCTGGCTGCATCTGCACCCGTCTTTCTTCCCACATTCCCTTGTTCCAACCATGTTCGCCATAGCCGATGCACCGTGCTCGCATCCATGCGGATATCAGCTGCGATTTGATGTAAGGACCAACCCACCCTTCTCAGTCCGATCACCATACCCCTCGTAAAATCGTGTATCTTCTAGAAGTGGCCTTCGTTGAAGGCGGCCTGGCATTCTCTCCTATTGCACGTATCCTCCGGGACAAAAACCAACTTTCTTCGATAATGCGTCTGGCAGAAATAACAGCACGAATATTGCCCATTTTGCAAGTTCCTTCCCTTCCTTCCCTTTTACTTCACGTGCGTCGGAGAGCTGCGCATTTCACATCATTCGCATAACTCAGTGACGTACGTCTACTCTAAAATTTGCATAAATTTCTGACCACTCTTTCTTGGTGTTGCATTTTCAATGTCGAGCAGTGTATTTTTCGCATTTACAGAATTTTTCTTCTAGCAGAGCGCCAATGTAATCCAATTGGTCTGAACAGTTTCAGATCTTCAAACAGTTTCAGGTGAAACTAAAGTAGAAAATGTTTCAGTAAATTTTGTAGAAATCTTTACAGCGCTCAAACGTGAATTTTTTACAAATTTCTTAACTGTAAATCTCTGGTTACTTCGACTCCTCTTTCGGGAACAACCTCTTCATACTTTCTTTGGGATCCGATTTTCTTCTATAAAGCATTTTATCACATACTGCACCACAGAATTGGACAAATAAACTAATTTATTAATATTCTGAATCGATTTGCAACCCTTATGATGAAAAATGATTAATTTTTGAATGCTGGTCGTTGTTTCCGTACGACTAGGAGCTATTTTTAAATATTAAACAAAATATAGCAAAATTAGCAAGCAAAGAGTAAAAAAAGCCAAAGGAATTTTGAAACGTCACCAAAATGGAAAAACAAAAAAAACGGGGTTGACGATAATTTTACAAAATTTTACGAAAATGTTTCGGTGTACGATCACATTTGTGGCGTGTTTTATTTATGCCTCCTTATATTTTAAATTTTAGAAAAAGAAAACAAGTCAGTATTAAAAAATAAAAGTTTAGTTTTATTCAAAATCATATGTAGATGATATGAAAAAATATTGGGCTTCATATTCGAATTCAGTTCTGGTTACAGCGCTTTTTCTACGAATTCTTAAAGTGTACGAACCATTTTTTGAGCCACTGTATCCTTTTAGCAGGATGTCCCAGAAATACGTTATATATTTACATATTTGCACTTTGCAGTGGAAAGTAGATATATTTCTTTCAGTGTGAAATAAAAATGTAAGTAAATAACCCAAATTTATTTTTTCCTCGAAGCTCATGAAAGAAAATTAAATACATGGGAAGAAGTTTTAATTAAATGCATTCTCATTAAATCAAAGCATTTTGTATCGTTTCCACAATAGGACAATTTTGTTCTCCATTCAAAGAATAGACAAGGGTATACTTTCAGGAAAATCTTTAAAACCTGAAGTTGATATGGCATTCCCTAAGTTTGTTTCTTCGTTATAGAAACATTAGGATTTATTTGAAAACAGCAGTCATGAAAAATAAGAAATGTCCTCTCTCGATACGCGCCGAGTGTGCTAATCATTACACCACGAAGGCATGCTAAGAAGGCGAGAGAAATACCCTAACGTTTCTTACAGATTTAAGATAGCATAAGCTTTTGAGATTTTAAATCATACACCTTTTCCAGAACTGATTCTAATTTTCGTGTAAAAAATATAGAAAAGGAAAGGAAAATTACCAAAAGAATAAGGAAAAATTTGCAAAAAATTATAAAAAGTTATCCAAATATTGTATTAAAGAAACTTTTAAGCTAAACTAATAAACATTTTTTACATCTTTTATAAATTATGTAAATTATTAAATCTCAGAATTATAAAATCTAGTCACGCTCTTCTTTGCCAGCTGAATCAGTATATTTGAATGGAATATACTTTTTCTATAATTCTACTGGAATATACTTTTTCTCTAAAAAAGCATTCTTTAATTTATTCCTTTACAAAAATATACATATGCGTTTCGAAATGTTTGAGATTTTATTGTTTTTGATGCCAATTTTATCTCAACAAATTGCCTGGACGGGTAGAGATAGGAAACAGTATTTGATTAATTTCAGCATGAAGAAGAGCATATAAACGAAAAGAAAATCTTTTTACTTTTTTCTGGATCTATTCTAATAACAGCTAATCTGGTAGAAGTGTCTGCTAGAAGTTTAATTATACCCGTTTGCACTGTCTTCTGTAGCTTTTCTTGGAACGTATTTTGTAACAGTAATTTGGAGTTCCTAAAGCCGTTGGCATTTAAGTGTTTATTCATTCAATACATTTTTAATAAGGAACTCGACAACATGGTGTTGCCAGCTTTTAGAACGTGTAAAGATCAGGTACTGTGGAATCAATTGCTCTCCCTTCGCTCTTTTATGCACTGAAATTTATTTTTTTTTCATTTGAAATTGTAGACTAAACGTAATTACCCTTCCTGTGTTTTCGACAAATTCTCGATCCTGCACTTACTAGAAATCCACTCTACAAGAACACAGACAAGCGCAAAACCTTTAACCAAGCGGTTGGTTAAAGGTTTTGAATTGTAGTGCAATTAGATTTAGCAAAGCTAGCCATCTTTCTGTGCGATAAATATGTATAAAGGTATAACACAGAGAATAACTTTGTTCCCTTCTCTAATCCCTTTCCAGCTACCACTATTACTATCAAACTGGCTAATATGAGATCACTCACTAAAAACTCAAAACGGTACACGGTGAACATCTTTTGATAAATCCTCTGGTCAGTTTTCACATTTCTCTCTATATGTACACTGCGCAAAAAAAAGGGGACAGTTCTATATAAGCGCGATTTGGGATATATATTAGATTTATGTATAGCATTGCTCTAACACACGTATTTTGACACAAAATCGAACTTTTCCAAAATGGCATGCCACATTTTTCCATATTTCGATTCTACGATTGGAATTATGCCTAAGCATTAAATTTTGTAAAATTTGGCACGAAATTTAAAAGTTTATCTTGGCGCATTTTTTCCAGTTTGCGCCAAAAATAATTCACTTGGCGAACTTCTTAATTTATAGCAACCTATTTTCCTTTCTATTTCTTCATTGCGGTAAAAAATTCATCTTTCATACTTTCAAATAATTTTAACAAAGTGCATGAACCACATTTGGCGTTATTACCGCTTGCAAAGAATATGCCAAATTTCAAAACACGACAATGTGTAAATTCAGGTATATCTTAAGAAATTTTGAATAAAAAAACTCTTCTTTTTTGCAGAAATACATCTACTTCAAGGTGGTGTTAAAAATCTTGTAGATTATAATTCAAATTTTTTTTGGAAAAATTTATAAAAATTGTTTAAAAATACAAATTTTAAAAATAAATCAGAAAAAATAGGCGAATTGTATTTGAATTGAACCTAAATTTCAAAATGTGAAAGGAATAATCAAATAAGTTTAATAGAAAAAGCGATATTAACAAATATATACCAAATTCAATTAACATTGAGGAGCTGTAATTTTGAGAGCTAATTTTTACAAAACCTGCCAGTTTGGCATAATTTGAGTCGTAGAATGGAAATATGGAAAAAAATTGACATGTCATTTCAGAAAAATTCCAATTTTATGTCAAAATACCTATATTAGAACAATGCTATATGTAAATCTAATATATATCCTAAGTTGCGCTTTCAAGACATGAAAAAACGCAAGTTGAATTTAGTCAATCGGGCCAGTAGAAGGGGAGATATAAAACTCGCCCCCCTTTTTTTCCCGCAGTGTACATACACTGCAAATTCAGTCGCTTCTTAACTAAACTAACTAAATTGCATTCTGGTGATAACCGACAAAAGAAACAGAATGTTCAGAACAGAATTAACATAAATGTTATCGAACCAAATAAGGTAAAAGCTTTAGAAAGTTAGCACTTGGGATCCAGTGACTTTATGTTTTATAAATCTAGCTATTAACGTATTTTACAATAAATGAGATTTCTTAGAGAATTCATATGCATCTTTTCAAAAAGTGCTGTTCAAATGAAAATGTTTGAGCACACAAACTTCTGTATTTCTTACTCTTCAAAAACATGTCCACAATACCTGAAATTGAACGTTAATTTAACTTAATGCAATAAATATGAGCTGCACTTAATTTTGCCCTTAGTTCATTTTCATATGATTTAGAAGTCCCTGAAAACTTTTTCTGGTTATTTAAAATTTACATTAACTCAATTAATATCTGAGAGAATAAATGTAGCATAAATGCAAGCGTAATTCTAACTTTGCAGGTATTATTCTAATTTATGAAAACTGAATCTGAAATATAAGTCTTAAAAATAAAAAGAAATATCTGGAGCTGCAACTCCAAACTGAGAATTTTCGCTTAACTCTAAAGTATGAAGCATAGCACCAGAAAAACATTGTTCACACTTTTACGAGAAAGCCTTGATATGATTTCGGGATATTCTGGGTTTAAATTTAAAGCATAGAGCTCGGGAGGACGTTAACCTCAGGTATAAGGCAATAAAATAGCAGTGGGTAGACATCATCAATCCTCGCTTCCTGTCCGATCTCTAATCTATTATGATCACTGCATATCGACTTGAGTGACTTGACTTTTTCTACCGTAAAGTTTGTTTCTGAACTATAATCTGAGGATCCAAAAATATCAGTAAAATATGACTATTCTACCATTTTTTCAATAATTGAACAGGAATGCACTCTCAGGATTTGAGCCTTGAATAAAAATCAATAATATCTTTGAATAGTTTAAAAGTTGAGTGTAAACTTCTGATTGGCTTTATGAAGCTCAGCAAGAAAAAGGCAATATTTTAAAAAAAATAAAGTAATCGATAGGTTAATGTATTTCAAGTGTGTTACAAATCAGTTTTTATCCTTTTTAATTCGGATGTCAAAAGTAATATTTTTCTGTTTAAAAGCTTCGCGAAAAAGTTATCATTTAAGTCAGCTTGCAGCACTTGAATTAACCTTTTGAAAGGCGATAGTGTATTCTTTGGTAAAGAAATGAAGTGACGTCATCCGAGAATACGTAGTTTATGCTGCAGTGAAAACAGAATTAACTATATTTTGATTATTTGACCCATTGTCGCATTACCAGCAGGAAAACAAAAAAACTTAGATTACTTTGATCAAAAAGACACTGTCACTGTGATGCCAAAGTCACCATTAGTCACTGTGATGCCAAAGTCACCATTAGTCACTGTGATGCCAAAACCTTTTTTATATACCAGATTTCTTATCGTCTTATTCCACTGATCTCTCTGTTCAACATACTTTGAAGGGTTAACCTTTAAATGCATGAATTTTTATTTTTAAAGTCAAAAATACATTAGAATTGATATCAAATAAAATAGGAAAAATACTAGAAAAAAAACTAAACTAAGTTTTTAGTCTAATTCTTGAAAAAATATTGTTACGTTTTTCTCTTCTCTTTTTCTTCGTACGTTAAGGGTTCGCGGATTTGGAGTGAATAACGACGACACTACTTAATGGAGTATCAAAACACACTTCATCGAAACGAGCCTCTAATCTGGAGTTGCCAAGCAAAAACTCGCCTTCAAAGAAAATGACAGAGCGAAGACTTTAACTCAATCTTCTTAGAAATTCTCTTAGGCATGATACATCTTAAAACTCAGACATATATTGATGAAAAACACTAGGTGCTTAATCTCTTTTTTCCGCAATGCCTACCGAAATTTCACTCAAGAAATTCTTTCGAACTACTACCTACCAAACATCTTTCTTCTTCACGTCAGAAATTTAATATAATTAAGTAATTGCACTAGAAAATGGTGGCAAAATTATAGACTTTAAGCTAAAAAGAAACAAAAATTCAAAAACTAAAGCAATATTCTTGAAGTCATAAAATCAGTTAATCTTCAATCTAAGCATCTCTAATGGATCATTTCGAAATTCTTAAAAATGAGAAGGAATATTGCCTGCTGTAAACTCCAACGGGTCGAATATTTCTTATGTTTATTCTATGCTCAAAATTCCCCAAGTACTCTTTGAACCTTGACGTTGTAATTTAAAACGAACCATTTCTCATATAATAAGTTCTTTGAAAAAAGAAATATTAAGAATTATTCGACTGAAAGTCAAATTACTGAGCAGGATATTAAAAAAAAAAAAAAATTCTGAAAGCTTTCAGATTTTACATTACACCCAAAGGGGCTTTTTTTAACGTTTTCTGTGTTTCCTTCATTTATTAAATATCACGCTCTTCGCATTTAAACCATAAAATTCGGTTCAACAGTAATATCACAAAATAATTTTAAAATGAGCTTCTCTTTAGAATTTCAGATACACCAGTTCCGCGCGCGCAAAAAAAAAAGAGTAAAATAAAAAGTTTTTTTTTTTTTTTTTTTTTTGTTTTAAATTTTAGTTTAACTCTGTCCTTCAGACTTTTGTTTTCGTTTTGCGTTGAATCACTCTAAATGCCCGTTTCACTTTTGAAATTGTTGCCACCGATATTGACATTATATTTGAAGAAATTAAATAATGAAGAATCTGCATAAATGCATGTATGTTTCTCGCATTGTGACAAAGCAAAGATACCTAAAGCCATCCAATTTTGAATAACGTACGTTTCCACCCGAATATGGGCATCTGGAAGCCTTCATATTTTGTAAAACTTTAACGAATTTTTGACTAACAAATTCAACGATTTAAAAGCGAACAATGGGAACACTCAGGGGGGGAGGGACTTTTTATCTTCAGCGCGGAACTGTGTATCGGAAGTTTTAAAGATAAGCTCATTTTAAAACTATTTTGCGATATTGATGTTGAACTGAATTTTATGGTTTTAGGTGCAAAGAACATGATATTTAATAAATAAAGGTAACCCACAAAACGAAAAAAAAAAAAAAAGCCCCTTTGGACGTTTAAAATCTGAAACATTTCAGATTTTATATATTTTTTTTTCCTTTAATTTTTCAGTCTGTTTACAAATGTTTTACAAGTAAGATACAAATTTTTTTTTGCTTCTCACATTTCCCGAACCATAAGAAAAGTTAATTGTAATAACCATATAAAGCATAAAGTATTTTCGAAACATTTGTTAGTTTTAATGACTTAATATTAGATTCAAATTGTGAAAACTTCAAGGTTTTTGTTATTGAGTGCTATATTATTAACTTGATAGTTTGCACATTGAAACATCCTACGAAACAAATTTTGTTTCCAAATCATAATTCTGTGCCTGATAAAGAATAACAACCATGAACTGCAACGAATTCCTTGGAAGTTCTTAGACATCATTTAATGGAAACATTGAAGCACCAGAGTTTGTCGATTTCTATCGATTCCTTTCACACCGCCAAGTTAAGGAATTAATGGGGAGGGTGGAAGTAAATGGCTCCCTTTAACCTTCACTTTTCTGGAAATGGAAACCGAAAATTCACCATATATAACCGCTTTTTCCAAGCATTTCTGGACAAAAGAATGGTTTCGAGTGGTAACCTTCGGAAAGCATTCTTCGAAGCATGCCTTAACGAAACAAAGAGTAATGTAAAGAAAAAACAAAAAAAAGTTCTTAAAAGTATGAGGCTGCTTTTGCGAAAATTACACTTTAGTTATATGTCCTTAATACCAGATTAGAAAGCCATTTATCCAAACTAATTGAGCAGCCATCTTGAACATTACATTTTCTGATAATCTAAGGTAAATATTTTTGGTATTTAAATAAGACAGAGACACATATTAAACTGTTAAGAGAAATTACGAATTGCAGTAAACTATTTACATACACTGGCTTCTCATTATTGCATAATTAATTTATGATAACTCAAGAAAGGTTCAAGATGTGGATTTAAATAGATTTGCAGCATTCCAAGATCGATAAAATAAATTCACAGCGATCGGTAATATGTTTCTTCTCTCATTTTGAATAATGAATTGGTTTGACAAAGTATTTTAAAATTAGAATGCATTACTCTAAGATTCGCTGCCATTTAAGCGAATGTGATGCAGAAACGTTGTAAAATGTTAGGAAAATACACTGCGGAAAAGTAAAAAAAAAAAAAGTCAGTTCCTGTATCTCCTTTCTCACTGGGCCAATTGACGAAATTCAAATTGCGTTTTGCAGCTCTCGAAAGCGCGACTTAGGATATGTATTAGATTTACATATAGCAATTGTTCAAAAAAAGGTATTTTGACACAAATTTGGACTTTTTCTGAGGTAACATATATTTTTTTTTCCATATTTCGATTCTACATCTCAAATTATGCTTATATATTAAATTTTGTAATTTTGGTTGAGAAATTTAAAAATTTATCTTGGCGCATTTTTCACTTTTTCAGTTTTTTTCCAGTTCAATTCACTTGGCAGAATTCTTAATTTACAGTAACTACTTACTTTACTTTTATTCATTGATGCACGAGAGGGAAAAAGATCCATCGTTTATTCTTTAAAATAATTTTAATAAAGTACGTAAACCACATTTTCGTAATTATCGCTTATATAAAATAAGCGAAATTTCAGAACGTGCCAAAATGTAAATTCACTTATATCTTAGGAAATTTGGAACAAAAAACTCTAACTTTTTATAGGTTTGCTTAGAAATAATACATCTGCTTCCAGATGATGACAAAAATTTTATAGGTTATATCACAAAATGTTTTCGAAAAATTTATAAAAAATATTTTAAAATACAAATTTTAAAAATAAATCATAAAAAAACGGGCGAATTATATTTGAAATGAACCTAAATTTCGAAATCTGGAAGAAGGAATCAAATAAGTTTAATAAAAAAAGAGATATTAATAAACATATATCAAATTCAATTAACATGGAGGAGCTAAAATTTTAATTTTGAGAGCTAGTTTTTTAAAAACTACTCGTGCGGTTTTTATTAAACTTGGCTGTTTGGCGTAATTTGAGTCGTAGAATCGAAATATGGAAAATAATGGGCATGTCATTTCAGAAAAAGTCCGATTTTGTGTCAAAATACCTATATTAGTAGAATGTTATATATAAATCTAATGCATATCCTAAGTCGCATTCGGGACATGAAAAATTCAATTTCGTCAATCGGCCCAGTAGGACGAGGGATATAGAACTGTGTCCCCCCCCCTTTTTTTTTCGCAATGTACAAGAACAGATCACGACCATCTTGTTCCGAGTTAAATTGAAAAGTTCGAAACAACAACCTTGATTGAAAAGGCATTGTCACTTTACACGTGAAAGCCCACCGCTAGCCCAGGGTTTAAGATTGCTAAACAACCGGTAGTTCAAATTTAATTGAACAGGCTTTTCCCATTCATATGCGATTTCGTAGTTTTACGTGTTTCTGTAGTTTTGGGCAACATAAACACGAATCTCTTTCTCTTAAAAGGTTCTTCACAAAGGCGATGCAGGTATTCTTAAGCAGATAACTATGTGTGTGTTGCCGTATTCAAATAAACTATCCATTAATTGGAGTAGTTAATGTGTTGAAACATTGTGTTGGATTCACTAGTTGCCTAAGTTGAATGTCTGTGATTTTTTAGTACAAAGGGGCTTTGTCCCTGAAGGACTATTGTTTTCGTTTTGCGATTTTGCGTCGGAAACATTAAAAGTCTGAATCCCTTTTCAAACTGTTGCCACCAAATATTGCAGCTCTGTATTGTATTTAACGAAATTAAATAATGAAGAATCTGCATAAATGTATGTATGTTTCTCGCATTGTGATAAAACAAAGGTACCTAGAGCCATCCAATTTTGAATAACGTATGTTTCCACCCGAATATGGGCGTCTTGAAGCCCAAATTTGGAATTTGTTTATTATCTATTTCATATTTTGTAAAACTTTAAAGAATTTTTGATTAACAAACTCAAGGATTTTCAAAGCGAGCAATAACAACGTTATACAGAAAAAACATTTTTATCTCCAGCGCGAGACAGTGTGTCGAAAATTCTAAAGATATGCTCATTTTAAAACTATTTTGCGATATTGCTGTTGAATTGAATTTTATGGTTTAAATGCGAAGAACATGATATTCAATAAATAAAGGTAACACACAAAATGTTAAAAAAATGCCCCTTTGGACGTAGTTTAAAAGCACTAATTTTTCTTTTTTACTTTTTAATTATTTTTTTATTTTTGAGAACAAACAGTTTCTCATCAGCGATTTAAGTTACAAGGGATTATAAAAATTAGAACACTGTCTGTTTGTTCTACAGTCATAACCGTTCATATTTCAAAGTTGCCTCGGTGCATTGTAATCGTCTGCAAAATTACAGTGTCTCACAAAAGTGATGGGACATTTGTGCTTTACAAAATTAAACTGTGGTAAAATAAATTAAAAAAACATGCAAAAATTTTTTGTGGGTGTGTTTCATACTTAAATTTAGTAACAATTATTACATAACATACATTTTCTCAAAATATTAAAATATTAATTTAATAAAAATACAATTGTTTAGAACGGAACAAAAAATGGCTCACATAAGTGATGGGACACTTACTTTTCCACCAAATATTTATCCAAAAATTTTACTTTTTAAAAGGTTTTAATATTTTATTGGATTTCCTTTTACTTTTAAAACATGATTTAATCTTCTTGGGATGGATTCGAACAATTTTTTTGTGATTTCTGGAGTGATTTTACCCCATTCTTCTTGAAGCACCGATTTTAATTGTTTTGAAGAAATGGTGTGTTTGCGAATTCTTGATTCCAATTCTTGCCAAATATTCTCTACGGGATTTAAGTCTGGAGATTGTGGTGGTGTTTTCCTTATTTCAGGACAGTTATACGGCAGCCAGAACTTGATTCCACTTGCCAAATATTCTGTATGGGATTTAAGTCTGGAGATTGTGGTGGTGTTTTTATTATTTCAGGACAGTTATACAGCAGCCAGAGTCTAACGTTCAAAGCAGTGTGCTTGGGATCATTGTCCTGGTAGAATTTAAAATCGTTATGAAGGTTCAATTTTCGTGCTGAAGATTTCAAATTTTGATTTAATATGCCAATATATTTGTACTGATCCATTATACTGTCAATAAAAAAAAACAAGATTACCAACTCCAGCGGACGACATACACCCCCATACCATAACTCCTCCTCCACCATGTTTTACTGCTGGCACCAAGTTCTGTTTGCGTAATTTTTCCCTGGGTTTTCTCCACGCCAAGATTCTACCGTCAGAACCAAATATATTAAATTTACTCTCATCAGCAAATATAACTTCATTCCAGTAATCAAAATTCTTATTTATGTTGGATTTCGCGAAAGCCAGTCTGAG
Source organism: Stegodyphus mimosarum (assembly GCA_000611955.2). Classification (NCBI taxonomy): domain Eukaryota; kingdom Metazoa; phylum Arthropoda; class Arachnida; order Araneae; family Eresidae; genus Stegodyphus; species Stegodyphus mimosarum. The sequence goes on from KK112740.1 coordinate 408,937, forward strand.
TTT
>KK112741.1:0-10247 GCA_000611955.2 Stegodyphus mimosarum
CCCTAGTGCTATGCCGGAAAGCTTACATACAGGCGCAACCGCCGAATTTTTCTCAACAATATCTTACCAACCAACCGTATAATATGAGACGTAAATGAATTTAAAAGGAATAGTAGCAGCTCAGGATCTCTTCATGTTTAACTTGTGTTACATTTGTTTACCAAGCTAGCTAACGCTCCTTTAGATGTTCCATTTATTTATTTAAAAGTCACTTTTTTAATTCAGATAAATGTGTTAGAATGAATGCACTTCAAGAACCTTATTTGAAGAAAAGAATATAGGAAAAACGTGTAGAATCTTGCCATTTACAATTTTAGACAAGTAAGAAGTTACGCCCAGTGGTTTCATGTTCAATTAAAACACACAGCGCAGCACAAATTCATTTCTACAGTGGCCATTGTTCCTTCCCACATTACCTTAAGAGTTTCGACAAGCCAGGCTCAGAATTATGCGAATGTGGTGCGGTAGGTTTATAAGGTATTTCTCCCGTCTTCTTTGCATGTGGTGTAGTAGTCAGCACACTCGACACGTAACCGAGAGGTCTGTGGTTCGATTCCCGCCGAAGTATTGCTCATTTTTCATCTCTCCTGCTTCCAAAAATACCTAATGTCTCTATAGATTATGCAGTTCACTACCCCTGCAACTGCCCACACACCGATATATTGCATTTAAAAGCAACAATCAGTGAATACTGGCCACAGTGGGCGGAGAATACCTGCGGCAACAAGCAGGCGAAAACTAAGACTGAGGGGGTGATCAAACTATGGTCCGCAAGAAATTAATAATTTTTTGCCCTTGAGAATTGGATCATCGCAACATAATTTCAATAGCAAACCAAAGTAGTGGGAAGAGGCCTTACAAACCTGGAGTACATTGAACTGACAACTCGCATATAACGGAGCAACAGATTCGTGTAGTTATCTCTAACAACAGCAATACCCAAGTAATGGAACAGTAACGAAGATACGCCTTTGATAAGTACAACAACTATAATAGCAGTTGCAACTATTCCAAGCAAATCAGCTAAGGTACCAAAAAACTGAGTCACGTAACTCCCTACCCAGATTTAGCCAGATAATTTTATAACAATTGAAAATCAACATTAGGAAAATGGCTCGCCCTCTAGACTTGTTACAAATAATGTTGTAAAGTAGTTAAAAATACCATAGAAACTCCAGTCAATGTGTAACTGAATTTCAAGTTTACTGCGATTATCTCATCAGATAATGTTTAAATGTGCACATAACTGCCATGATTATATCGAAGTATCTCATGTAACTTATACAAGACAATGTTTGCAATGAACATGTCTATATTTATATAAAGGCCTTGTATGACCATGTAATATTTACATTTATATATAGAAGAAATAATCCCTTCTGCCAGGAGGACTATTCACACTGTAAGACTTTTACAACGAAGTCAGGTCAGTGGTCATCCCAGGTAGCGCTCAGCCCAGTGGTTTTCAAACTACGCTCCTCAAAAGTGAAATTGCAGCACCAAGAAAGAATGCTCGTAGCGTCATGCAAATTGCAGGATCCAGAGTTGTGATATGGATATGCAAATGATTAAAAAACAGGCATATAAAATCATTATAAATCAATTTATTCAGTATTTAATGTGTCCACCTCGGGCAGCGATACAGACCGCAGTCCGGCGAGGCATACTATCGATGAGTTCATTGATGGTTCCCTGAGGTGTCCTTTGCCAAGCCACCTCCACTGTTGTACGCAGATCATCCAGGGTGTGCGACCGTGGTCATCGGTTAATGTCATGTTTAATGAGATCCGACAGGTGTTCGATGGGATTCAGATCTGGAGGGGCTGCAGGCCAGGGTAGGATGTCAGATCCGGTCAGGCTCTTAAGAGTACGCCATGGTCACGTGGCTTGGCATTGTCTTGTTGGAATACCGTGTTGGGCGCGCCTTGCAACCACGGCAGAACAACAGGTTTCACAACTTGCTTGCGCTGTCAGACTGTCGCTAATCTATACCAGGGGCGTCTTGAGATCGAACATTATGCCATCCCAAACCATAATGCCCGGTGCAGAACCGGTGTAACCCTCGGCGAAATGGGCTGTTTAGTAGTGCTCTCCGAGTCACCGTCATATCCGTCGACAGCCATTAATCCTCCACAGACAGAAACGAGATTCGTCCGTGAACAAAGCCCAATGCCATTGGATGGTCCACGCACTATGACGCTGACACCGCACTAGGCGTCTAGTCTTGTGTTCAGCAGTCAATGGTACTCCTATGGCTGGTACTCGTGAGCGTAAGTGTACTTCATGCAACCTGCTGCGTATAGTTTGGGTGGACACAGGTCCACCTGCTCCTGTAGGCAACTGGCTTCGGATGGCACATGACGTGGAGAAAGGGTCTCCAATAATTGACCGCCGATACGCCAGTTTGTGCTCTCCGAAGTGCATCTGTGAGCACCACTTTCTCTTCGACGTGCTCGTACACCTTCCTGAATCCATCGTGTGACACAACGTTGGATGGTAGTCACGGCTTGCCGAACACGAGTGGCTATTGTGCGCAGTGACAAAACAAGTTCATGGAGTTCGATAATACGGTCACGTTCCTCTGTCGTTAACTGATGGCACTGAGCTCACCGACGTCTCAGAGGCATTTTCTATGCTCCTTCTAAAGTCTCCAATGCTCCGTGAACACTGAAATGCTGTTTATGAGAAGGGAAAGCGACTGACCATTATAGACCAGAAAATGTGTACCACGTGATCCAATGCGTGCGCAACTTTTATCACTGACATATCCATCTCACAACTTTCGCTCCTGCAATTTGCCTGACGTACGCGCATTTCTTCTTGGTGTTGCAATTTCACTTTTGAGGAGTGTACATGGTGATCATAAAAAAAGTTCCCCGATCTATGACTCCCTTTCGGCCTATCCGCTCATTTAGTGGAAATGAAATTTCAGATCTTGTTATTCATGTATGTGCTATCAAGTATGGGCTAGAGATTGTAATGATTTTAAAGAGTGGAGCTCTCACAGTTACTGTTACAGTGGAAATATTTCGAAATTTTCGAATGGCAACATGCACTTGTTCCCTGCGCTAATTCATCAACATAATGAAAAATCCTAAATGGCGTTAGAACGATATACGTAAGACAAAAATTGCCGGCGTAAAACATTTGCAAAGAACGACGAGAAAGACAGGGAGAAGCAGGAGACCCAATCTGCCAGATTCAGAAAGTGCTGAATTACTGTCCACTATATTTTAGTATCATTAATATTTTACTATCATACCTGCTCTAAAATGGATCGATGAAAACCTGGCTGTAAAAACGTATATCAATATATATATATATATATATATAGACCCACTGTCTGGTTTGGAAACACTAGCAGATGCTGATAACACTAATGTTTTGGTCTCATATATAAAAGAATCTCCTTGTAAAAGTTGAGAAAATACATGAAGTGAAAATGAACTGGGTGAAAGTCCATACTGGTGTTATAGGCAAAGAGAGGACCGTCATGCTGGCCAAAGAGGTTGCTATGGGTAATGCCAGGCATGCTTTCAATATTCAGGCGTTAAAAAGAATTGTTATTGGTAAAATCAAGGATTTCTATTATGACTGCTGGAAAGAGAAATGGAATATTCTGAAAAAAAAAGAAAGATTATTTGTTGAACATTGAAGTTTCTAAAGATATGAGAATGATATGCGATTTTGATTTCAATAAAATAATTACTGGGCGCAGACGCTTCTCAACGTACCTGAAAATATTTAATTTGCAGAATAATAGCATTTGTAATTACTGCAGTACTGAAGGCAATGCACGACGTTGGTCGAAGACTGCATATTATTGTGATATATTAGGAAAAAACATGGCAACATAAAGGAATTCTACTGCCGCAGAAAAGAGTTTAGATTTGCAAAGAATTTGACGAACTTCATAAATGGCAATAGAACAATATTGGGAATTTTGATTTGATGTTTTTAACAGTATTTTTATTTTAATCTGTGTTGGGTGTGCTGCGTTAACCACGAGGCAGATCATTATTGTACAGGAGGATTGCAACACAGTTATAAATTACTTATTTGCATTTTAATTCGGGGGCTGCTACAGAGTCTGTTAGAATTTGTCGCAGCCATGAAATCTGAAAAATCATCTATGTTATCGCTGGAATTTGAACCATGTACCTTTCGGTTGTAGTTCGGTTAGTAGTGTTACCTTTTTACCCCACGAAAACCCGCAAGCTGGATTGCGACAATTCTTTATATGCTTGCTGTGCATCCTGTCAATTATAGAAGGAAACAGTTCTTATTCGGGGAAGAATCAATAACTGATCAATGATTTGATTTTCTGTAATTTATGGTTAATTTTTAGTCCTGTGTTTTAAGTTCAGTAAAATAAGTTTCTACCAGTACAAATATTCCACGCAATAAATTAAATAAATTGAGAACTGGTGTATAAGAGTATATTGTAGATCTGATGAAGCATCATTGAGCTTAAATTTTCGATAAAAGCAGGTAAATTTATAGCTTATATGAGTGATATCATTCATTTGATGCATTGCATTTTAGAATCAGTTTATACTGTCATTTACCAACATTCCGGAAAATATTCAGAATTACATTCCTCTTCACCATTACTGATATTATCTTTGGATGGAAATGCCTGTTACAATTGAATGACATGTTTGGGAGAGTTAACATGGTGAAATACAATCACCATAATAATGATTATTAACTCTATGCGTTGAGATAGGCATAGTAATTTTATTTGTGCCTATCTCCACACATAGAATTAATAATCATGAAATGAGTGACATGTCTGATTTTTGGAAATCTCTTATACGATTCACTAACTCTCTATTTTGCCAATCTTCAATCAAATTGGCAACAGTGGCGGATTTACGACGTGGAGGCCCATCTCTCTTGAACTTTCGGCCCTCTCTGATTTTTATAAACTGAATTTAAACCTTTACTGATTTTTAAAATTTAATCAGTGATTTAGGGATCCATTCCGAATATTAGAATACGTGAAGCCCTTTGCACCTGCAATATAGATAATTTTACATATCTGCATCTAACTGACAAAGAGAAAGACTTCTGAAACGTCAGCTCATGCCCAAATAATAAGAACTTTTGCAGCTGCTGAATGGATCAAATAATTAAAAATTATTTTCCTCTTTTTTTAACTTCCTTTATGCATAGTAAAAAGCAAAAAAAAAGAGAGCAGCTATTAGAAAGCAGATGTATATATGAAATAAATTAGTATTAAACAAAAGGCTAATGTAATTAATGCATTGTCAGGATTAGCAATTAAAGTCATTTGCAACTGGTTTGCGCAAAGAAAAAATTAAATTTATAAATTACATTAGCTAATAAATTTACTAAAGCTGTAGATTAATTAGGTTATATAACGCAGAACTAACGAAACTTAACTAAATTTCGCTGGAATATAAAATAGGGATTCCTCAAATTGTTCAGAGTTAAATATTTTTATAATGACTACTTGACTTTCCCTATTAGTGCGATTTTATGTTTTTTAACTAGTGAAACTTCAATCAGATGATCATCCAAAGATCTGGAAAACTTTGGTTTTCTGTGAAGGAGGTTGCCTTCCAGAGCACTACTATTAGTGATGCTTGGCATCATTACTTAATTATATTCTCAGAAATTTTGATAAAGTACAGGGGCGCATTCGTTTTAGGCATGTGGTCGTTGTGAGAAGTATCTCTGTATTATTACAAGCGCTTACTGTAATTCCAATTCAGATTTCAAACGAAGAACTTTTGTTGTGTTGTGTTGTGACTTATGTCACTTGCCTGACAGTGAAATCAGAACAAGCCCACGAAATTCATAGTGACAAGGACAGCAAGACTGCGCCTGTCATTGACAAAGATTTGAGCACCATACAGAGGACAGTACGACTTCGCTTATTTCCGGCCCCCAAATTTTGGAGGACAACACTGAGGGGACGGGTCTGAAAGTCTTTCACCCCTCTTCCCCTAACACCAATCTCTCATGAGAACTTTCGATTCACTGCATATTTAGGGTGCCCCCATGCCGCGCAGACACTATACATATAAAAACATCCATGCCTTCTCCTGGATTCAAACCCGGGCCCTTCGATATCGCAGTAGGGTCCCCTAACCACTGTACAGTATGGACGACCCGAAGAACTTTTGAATAATAAAATAAAATTTTAGAATTAAATAAGCTGAAATACAATACAAAATACTGTGTTTGGGAACTAAAAAAGTAAAAGACAAATTTGTTTTAGTTATAGAATGACAGACAATAATCAGGATAAAATGACTTGAATTATGTTAATTGAGTAGTAACACACATCAGTTCGATAAAAGGGAAAGGAAAAACCAGTTTAACTGCATAATAAATTGTCACTCCTCATTCTAGTAACTAAAGCAGATTAATTTCCAATAGGCTTATCTGTACGATGATTTGAAATTTCTCTAATAATTTAGCAGTTGTAAGTGCTTCCGATTCAAATTAGTTTTGACAGGTGAATAATAGAAAGCTGTTACAGATCTAATGTCTAAGGCAGTGGTCTTCAAACTGTGTTCCGCGGAACATCGGGGCTCAGCGAGTCAAACCCCAGGGTTCCATGAGTCAAAATAAAAACTCGAAAAGAAGATAATAAAGGGCTCACACTAATTGACTAGCGTTTTTTAATTAAAAATTTTAAAAGTTACGTTTAGTTATAAATTAGTTTTAAAATTTAACATGTGGTCATCATATGTCATTATATTATCACATGTTTTATCCCTTTGCAAACAGTTTCAAACAGTTTTGTTAAACAGTTTTCTATGGAAAATGACTTGAATTTAGACATCAGTGTTAAAAATTATACAGAGGAGCATCTTTTTTCAATCGAAGACTATAAAAGACTATTTCTCCACACAGCTATAAACATTTTAATTCCATTTTTAGTAATGTATTTAAGCGAAAAATCTTTCTCAACATACGTGGCAACAAATAAAAATATAGGAAAGAATTGAGTACAGAATATGAAATGCGACTACAGACATCAGTAGAGCTAGACTTCTACAGTTTGTGTAAAAAAGCAAGCACATTCCTGTCGCTAAAATAATACAACCGTAAAGTGATACCCGAAGCAGGAATTAATGCTATTAATGAATAAATTACATTAATTTTATGTTAAAATTTTGATAAAAAATGCAATATTTTTCTTTAATTGATTTTGCATAAAGTACCTGTAACGTGCTAATCTTCCAAGTCTTTGAAGACCAAAACGCCCCAGACAGCCTTTCATTCAAGCGACGACAAACGCCCAAAACGGCTGAGATTGCGAAATTGTTTTCTTCCCTTCGTATGCAGTAACAGGTGCAGTTTCCCCAAATATATTGCATCAGTTTATTGCTGACAGCTTGTTCCAAAAGGCTGATGGAAGCTTCTTTGATAAGAAGTAGAAAGGATGTCATTTGAAATCTTCACACATCTTTGTGCGTTAGTATAGGGGAAGGCTAGGAAACAGACGGTAAGGATAATGGACGGAGATCGATGTTTCGGAATTTTAAGCATACTGGTAAAGAAGGCTTTGATTTTCTAAGGGTTAAATATATTGTTTTAGGATATATATTTCTAAGAGTGCGATGAGATTCCCCGAAAAACCTTGCAGTTCTAAGAGTTCCGTGAGTCGACAAAGTTTGAAGACCATTGATCTAAGCTATTTGCTTTGAAGGATTAAGTACTTATCTTTGCCTCGTCTTTAATAGTCTTACACTGAGCATCTGATTTGCGTATTTCTAAAACGAATGAATGAAAAACAAAAATATAAAATAATAGAGCATAAAAATGAAAAATTATTCTGTCGGTAAAATAATAAAGCCTAAAAATGGAATATGTTTCATTTCATTCACAGAGCTTCGATTAAGTCGTTAAAAATTTATTTCCACAAAATGTTTGAGAAAATTTGACTTGATTAATCAGATAACGTTAAAATACATAAAACACTTTTTATTCATTTTAATCGTCGAACAATGGTGCAAAGCAATCTAAAATTTTAAACGCTGGCTAAATCTTACGTTTTGTCTCAAAGCACTTTGTTAATTAAAATGGAAAATAAAATAAAATTTGTCTTTCGTTTCTTATAATCTTCCGTTAGACGAATTTTGGTCAATATATCATTTTAAATTAAAAATAAATAAATTTTCGTTTGCATTAATGTTTCCCAATCTAAGATACGTTTTCCGCAGTACAGCAGAAAAGAGAAATATTTAAGAATGAAGAATAAATTAAGTCCGAATAAAATTATTACATGTTGTAAGACACCCCCTTCTGGTAGATTTCTGAAGATGCAATGGATTGAAATAAACTAAAATAGTCTGAAAGGAAAATAATGCAATGTGCTCGTACTGCAGCAATACAGCCTTTGAATAGCCATTTTAAAGACTCCTTTTCTTACCAATCTAAGATTTTCTGAAACAAAATGTTAGTAATTTGGAATATGATTATTACGCCTTTTCTATGTAGCTTTCTTCATCCAAAGAAATAAAACTTTCCTCGTGAAAATCCATCTCTTTCCATTGAAAGACGGTACAATATTGCTGTGTAGAATCATTAAGGTTTTTGATGCTGGGAGACGTGAAAAATGTGCAATGCCCTTACCGGAAATCGAACCTGGACCTCTCCAATATGCCCCGAGTGTGCTACCGTTACACCCCGAAGGCATGCTGGAAGGCGGGAGAAAATACCTTACATACTCCCCTTTTTAAAGGGCGACTGGGGATGAGGGAACCCAATCACCATATCCTGGTGGTTACGATTTATCGTCCGCCACCTTTTAGTTCTGTAAAGTCAGTAAGTTATTTTGAAGCAGGAGATGTTAAAAATGCAATGCTCTCACCGGGACTGGAACCTGGACCTATTAAATACGTGCCGAGTATGCTACGAAGGCATACTAGAAGGAAGGAGAAAATATTATAGCTGAACCAAAGAAAGACAGAAAACTTTTAAACTGTTATGCATTCTCTTATATCAAAGTTACTAACTCTCTGAAGCTTGATAACTCTCTGAAGGCAGGAGAATTGCATTATTTCTGATAGTAAGATTGCTTTCAGGTAATCAACGAAGGTCTCTGTAATTATATTACGAATTAATGACATCAGAATTCGAAAGCATTACCGGAACAAACACTGTGTTGCTTTATCGTGTTTAAGCAGATTAAGGCTAAAGACAGTGCATCAAAGCGAAGATGAAATTAACTTGGGTGTTTCATTGTTTGGAAGTGAGTTTTGACAATGCTCTGTGTTAAGGATTCTGAACTTTTTTTATAATATGAAATAACTTACAACTACAAGTTTTAAAACCAATTACATGAAATTAAAAACAATGCACTGTAATAAACTATTTCATGATTTTTTTTTTTTTTTTTTTTTCCTCAAACTGTTTTTTTATCCTCAAACTGTTTATTTTCGTGGTCAATTGAAGATTTTGTCTAAACTTTCAACCCATAGTCTATTATTTATCTACATAAATAAATAATATATTTATGGAGCTGCCGTACACAGAGTCGCCGTAATTAGTAGTTTTCTGCTTCCTGTTTTGATATTGTTTTCCATTTGTGCAAATAATTGTACTTATTTATTTATAATTCGGTTTTTGTACTTTTCTTTTTTCAGTATTCATATATTAACGCAACCACCTTGGCTCAATCTGGCGATTTGTTACAGATGAAAATGCAGAAGTTACTTATTGTATGCAATATGGTAGTTTTCGCGCCTTTTTTTAAGAAAGATTCCCAAACTACTAATATTTAGATTATGCCGGCAAACATTACCAATATATGGAGAGAAAACAAATTCTAGCAATTTAAATTGCAAATTTTAATTATTAAATAAGAGTTACACGATAATTAAAAAAATGAAACATTTATATTCCTATTCAAATCTTAGCGTAAGTTTTCCCTACTATTCTGCTCCCGAAGTACACAGCGATCTGTTTTCGCGTAAAAAACACTAGAGAGCTGCGAAGACTCAGCTTCGCACAAACCAATGCAACAGTGGCCTATGAAACGCATTTCTTCGTTGTTGTCTTTGGAAAAATTTCAGTAAAATTCTTCATTCTTGCAGAAGTTCCACCGCAGTTTCTTCCATTGCTGGCAAAGTTGGAAAACAGTAAAAAACAATGCGTACAAAAAAATGGCAAGGTTGCTTTGCCTGAAGGCAACCTCAACAGTGGGTCAACTACATAAAGGAAGGTTGTGGAGAAGAGGTTCTTTTCGTCTTCTACTTCGGGTG
>KK112741.1:10277-22922 GCA_000611955.2 Stegodyphus mimosarum
GTGCACATATTTCTCAGACTGTACAACCATACTGTGGTTGCCCAACAACCAAAGCACAACAGGTTACGCTTCTTCCATGGCCTGCTTATACCCCGGATATGTCGCCAATTGATCATCTTTGGAATTTCGTCGTTCGGCGACCCTCTCATACAGCTGATGTGGCACACACTAAGACTGAACTCTGGAATCAAGTCAAAGCCATATGGAGTGTTATTCCCCAGGATTACATTCAAAACATGTATGATTCAATGCCACGACGTGTATATCTGTCATCGCTCAGCGTGGCGGACACACAAAGTACTGATTTTCGACGTCAGTTTTGTTTATTTGTCTCGTAAATTTAAACATTTGTTTGTACCACTATTAGAAATATATGGAATAAATTTCCTCATTTCGTTTCCGGCAATTACTTCATGGTGTTGCATTTCCTCCAAACATTAGTGTATTAGAAGCTCTAAAGGCAAATTGTGATATTTTGGTCTTCAGCTGAATTTTTATAGATGCGCTTGTGGAATTTGCTTGCAAACGAAGAATATTCTGTGAAATTTTTACAGGAATATAATATTTTGGCACAAAGGAGGGAATGTTCAGATTCGGATTTGATGATGTTGTATTTAAACAACACAATGTTGTATGGATGTATGATGTTGTATTTAAAACAACGTTTTCAGGGTTTCTAAGAAATCTAGCATGTGTGCATTTCATTTTAAATGGTATTTTGATATTCCATTTGTTTCCAGTGGCATTTTGAAGATCATTCTAACCGTTTATCACAATACTTCAATCATTTGTAGCCGACATCCGCGACTGGCCTGTTATTACGTGATCTCATGAACCATGAATAAATAAACATGAAAGTCTTACTTCCCGAATAGCAGCTGTTGTTATTTGGTGTAATTTTCAAGTATAATTACCCAGAACTGATGCTGTTGCAGATGAAATATATTCCGATTTTCGTGGCTAGCAATAATTAGCTGATAAATCGAAAAATAAACGCCATTTAATCGCACAGTTAGAGAGAAATATAAAATTGCCCTTCAAATTATTTAAGAGGAATTTGTACTTGCTTTTTCTGAATTTGATATGCTTACTGAGTTTTCATACACAGTTCGTCTACAATATTTTAAGACTAATTTTTTAGCCATTTCCATCAACCACGCCTAACAAACATTTACAGCATTTTGTAAGGTTACTATTATTTGGAATTAACCAATTTCAGCCTTTACTGTATAATTTTTCCTTTCCGTTTTCTTACCAGAAATGTAAATGAGTTAGAAAGTATTTAAGTTGAGATTTTTTAGAGCCCGTTTCTGCCTCTCGAGGTCAGGTTGCATAACTCTACCAGCCCTGACAAGCTTGTAATTATTCATTTTTGAGTTATTTGCTGCAGACATTCAAACTGATACTCCGGTTAGAGTTTTCTGAACTAGCTTAGATTTAAACATAATTATGTAGTTTTTGACTCTAGCCCACGCTTTAAATTTGAATTTATCTCTTACTTTAGTTTCATCGCCACAAATGCTGGTTGATTTTGTTAAGCACAAGACGTGCACTTACGTTCAAGTTGGATTTAATGAATACATTTTGAAATCTTTGTAGTTAGTTTTAGACATAGCTTAACGTAATTTAATTTGCTTTATGTGTGTCAGAGTTTAAAACTGGTTTATTCTCATAAAGAAAGTTCTAAAAAAACTTGCTTATCCTAAATTATCACCTGCTTAAAAACAGAATCTTCCTCGCAGTTAATCGTTTGTTTTGATCCACTAGACATCTGTTGTCATGAGTTAAGCATTTAAGTTTCCCTGCAAGAGGGGAATTAAAGTTAATGTTTTCAAACAAATTGTGAGAAGCGATGAAACTTGGCGCTTTGTTTATAAATCTGACGCAAAATGGTTTCATCTGCTTGGGTGACCTTGACCACAGGAACTTCATTTTCTGAAATATCCGAGCATTTTGCGAACTTTTCTTGAATGGAAAGTTAGAATTTCCTGTGAATTGGTTCTCAAACAGGTATTCGTTTATAAATACGTAGTAGACTACTAGAAAGAATTCAGAGCGTTAGCCTTGTTCGATCATGGAATTTAATCACACCAAATACTCATGAAATTCGCACACAAATGTGGGCTGTACCATCCTTACTGTTACTTCTGTTAAAAGAAATTACACACGCATGAGAACTTTACGTATTCTACTCTGATGGACACTCTTGTCATCCACATCTTAAAATAATCAGCATAACCACAACACACTCAATAAAAGGCGGCTAGCTTTCCGCTTTTTCTCCTCTACTCCTAGTTGCCAGATCTTCAAGTTAAATAATACTCAAACATTAGATCTTGGCGTCTATTTTGCTCTGTTCGGCGTTAACAGGCCTGAAAATACTTAATTGAATAACTGGTTTCTTCTGCTGTACCAAAGAATATATACTGTTAAGAAGGAAAACTTCGCAGAAGCAGAAGTGGCTCCCTTCCAACGAAAAGGGAAACAACTGCGCATGCGTGAAATATCTGTCGCCAAAAAGTGCCAAAGCTGGAAGCTGAATGTCGAAGTTGGTTTGGACAGGTTCGACCGTTACGTTTAGCAAGAGTTTAAACAAAGAATAGGTTCTTTGGTTTCAAGTAGCGATATGGGCAATGGAAGTTCAACAGCCAGTGAAAGTAAAACTTCACCTAATATTTCATCATTTCCGAGTTTAAATTATCGCGACAAGTCAAAGAACGATTTATCTTAACCCGTGTTCCTCAATTTCCTATACACGTCGCGGAGGGGGAAAATGTCGGCTAGGTACCAAAGAACCGGTACATCACAGAGGGGAAATTCTCGCCAACAGATTCCGTCGCCAAATGCCTTGGCGAATGTTCCCTTTTCTTTGTAGCGGCGTTGCAGACAAAGTGGTTTACATTACGTCTATGGAGCCTTTCCTTCTTTACATAGAGGTTCTTTGGCTGTACGTCAGCGCGTGGTCGCACAGTTATATTCTTATCAAACAGATTCTATTGACGCAAAATGTTACAGATCTAAAACAGCGACACTGTTCAACAGATTTGACACTTGCAAACAGCTTTTTCTTTTCTAAAAAGAAGTCTCACATCAAAAGCCATTATTCTGATGCACTCCTCATGAAAATTAAAGAATACTGATATACAATTCAACAGCAAATTCACACGTTTAAAACAGTATAACAGCGTTATGTTTTAAAGTAAATTTTACAGCAGCATAACAGCATATGTTTAGAACTCCCGATGCAGCGTTAAGTGTTGGCATAACAATTTTTTGTTTTTTCAGTCTTTTTTCAACTCATCATATCAATGTTCAGTTTTCTTAGTAAGATGGCTTGAAGAGACATTACGTTATTTCGGAAGCAGGTGTGATGAGAAACGAGCAAGGCCTTCGCCTGGAATCGAACCACGGACCTCTCGGTTACGCGTCGAGCGCGCTGACCACTACACCACTAAGGCATGCGAAGAAGGCGGGAGAGATACCTTTTAGGCTTACGAAACTTTTCTGCCTTTGTATTATTACCGTTTTGTTTATAAACCTTAGTTATTAAATATCGCGTTCTTCGCACTTAGTCACATAAAATTCAATTCCACAACAAAATCACGAAGTATTCAAAAACAGCATATCTTCAGAATTTTCGTCAGACATTCTTGCACGCTGGAGATAAAAATGTGTTATTCCGTATAGTGTTGCCATTGTTCGCTTTCAAGTCGTTGAGGTTATTAATCACGAATTTATTAAAGTTTTACAAAATAATAGGAAATAAATAATAAAAAAATATGTAACGTCATTCTTTTGGAAATACTGATTACTTTTAAATAGGTAGATCATGAATAAATGCATTTTTAATATTTAAACCAATCCGATTCGAAGGTAAGAAACGAATATTCTTAAGAACTGCATCTACTGCTTTCAAACAACTTAGTTTGTTAATCCACAGCAAACAGATTCAGTTTGAATTTGCAGAATGGCAACAGACTCGAATGAAAAGTTAAACAACATATTTAAAATGATTCGATGCAAAATCCCATAAGCTCTTTTGGTCTAATAATAATAATAATAATAATAATAATAATAATAATAATAATAATAATAATAATAGTTATAATAATAGCAGGTATAGGTGTAAGAGTGGGCGGGACATCAGAATTTCACCATGGGTTAGACAAGTGCAGTCCCACCCCACTAACTGTGTATCTTCGCCCCAATTTTTTGGAAGAATCTTCGGAGGCTGTCTAGCACCCCTTTTCAAATACCACCAACCACTTGGGAGGATCTCTGTCTATTGTGAGTGCCACCTTGGGCTCCCTTACCATATATTCTTCCCTCAACGGCTGGAGTCTTTGCAGCGAGAATTACCCATACCAGAGACATTCCTACACGTAACAGACATATAACACTACTACAGTGACTACTACGTAACACAGTACTACAGTGATCTAGGCTGGAATAAATTTTTGACTCCGTAAATATTTGATAAAGCATCCATGTAAAATCTCTGTAATGGAAGAAGATATCATCGGAGGGCAAGTGAAGTTTCTGAAAATGTTTTCCTACAGATCGTTTTTTGGATTCCTTCTCTGTTTGAATCGAAAATATCTTTTAAGTACGTTTTGATACTTATATCTATAGATGATTAAAAACAGAATGACTGTTCTCTTTTTATTTAGCAAATTTTCTATTTCTTGTAGCCCATAGTATGATGCAAACCCATGTAATATCATTGTTTTATACTAGCTAGTGGAAAGTTTAAGTTTTGCATTGTAAAATGCGATTGAAATTTAATCTTTGGCTGGCATCTTTATGACATCCGTGACGTAATTATATTAAAATTAGGTGATTAAGTTTTCTCCAACCTGTCTGAAATAATATACAGATAAATTTTCGGCTGATAGAAGCAGGTGTTAGTAAGTCATTCGGAAGGTATTAAATATCCTTGAATTTATTTCATCTTAAAAATGGAAAATCATAGTTTACCGCAGCGCCATTTTAGAAACTGGAAGAAGAGCTACTGAAAAAAGGGCCACTGGCATAAGACATTCTAAGGTGATCCAGTTGATTTTGCATATGATCCCAGAAGCCAGCAATGAAAGATAACAACTGTGAAGGACGTTAATAACACACACAAACAAAAAAAAAAAAAGAGGAGGGAGAGTTGACAAAATTTAATTTGGATTTTTCATGTCTCGAAAGCACGGCTTAGAGTATATATTAGGTTTATATATAGCATTGTTCTAACATAAACAGTCTGACAAAAAAAAAACTGCACTTTTATGAAATCACATGCCAAATGTTTTTTCATATTTTGGTTCTACGACTCAAATAATGCCCAAATATTAAACTCTGTAAAATTTGATCAGAAACTTACCAACAAATTAGAAAATTTATCTTAGAGCACTTTTTCTTAGTTTGCGGCAAAAATTAATTCACTTGGCGAAATTCTTAATTTATGGTAACCTATTTTCATTTCACTGTGCCGGACTGAAGAAAGACGTGCATCATTCATTCTTTCAAATAATTTTAACAAAGTGCGTAAACCACATTTGGCGTTATTATCGCTTATAACAAATATGTCAGATTTCTAAAAACGTCAGTATATAAATTCACGTACATCTTGGAAAATGTTGAATAAAAAACTCTAAATTGTTGCAGGTTTGACTACAAATACAACTGTATTATGGTAATCGTAAAAATTTTTAAATTCAAACCTGTTTTCGAAGAATTTATAAAAAATACCAAAAAATGGAAAATTTAAAAAGAAATCTGAAAATATCTGCTAATTTTATTTGAATTGAACCTAAATTTTGTATAGTGAAGGAAAGAATCAAGTACGTTTAATAAAAGAAGAGATATTAATAAAATATACTAAATACAACTAACTTACAGGAGCAAAACTTCTGAGAGCTACTTTTTAAAAAATACTTGCACGGTTTTTACAAAACTTGGTACTTTGGCATAATTTGGGTCGTAGAATTGGAATATGGAAAAAAATGATATTTTGTTTTAGGAAATCCCGATTTCGTGTCAAAATACCTATTTTGAACAAAGTTATGTGTAAATCTAATATATACAGTATATCCTATGACGCGCTTTCAAGACATAAAAAAACAAGTTAAATTCCTTCAATCGCCCCAGTAGAAAGGGGAATTATAGAATTAATATAGATTTTTTTTCCGTCCAGACGGTACAAGAATCAATAGACCAAATTTAGATGGCGACTAGATGTCATCCAGTACATTTTTTTGTTTAGGGGACAGTTTTATATTTTATTAACCTTTTTATATTTTATCGAAGCCGGGGAGCGCAAGAAGTCTGTTATACCTTACTCAGTGTGAAAACTCAGGTCTTCCATCTGCTAAGTAGGCATGCCAACCACTTACACCATGAGAGCGCGACATAAGAATTCTGTTTTTCTTCATAATTTTTTAGAAGACGGGGTCGCGAGAAAGATTTCTACGAAGTTTGTGCTTTCACACTCATGTCCATAAATTAAGGATAATTCAGAGTCACGCGGAAATAAAACTCTAAAATAAATATATCACCTGTAAAATCACTACACATATCTTCAAGAATCATATGCAAATTTCAAGAAGTAACCAGATGACACCGATGGTACGTTATAATGACGAGAGTGTAAGAGAGTGATATATAAGGAGTACAGGCAAAGAAGTAAAATTGTTCGCAGGCGCTTTATAAGCGTTTCAGTGCAATAACCGAATACTTATGACACAAAGGACGCATCTGGATGATTTTTTACGTGGTAGAATTATCGGCCGGCTGGAATGTGGGCGTACCCAACTGGAAGTATCAGACGAATTTGGAATTGCCCAGAGTGTCATCTCCAGGCTTTGGCAACAGTTCCAAGATGATGGTAATGTGAGTAGACGTTACAGCACAGGTCGCCCAAAGTTACAACGCCGAATGAGGACCGGTATTTGGCAGTTACTGCCAAAAGAAACAGGCGGAGCACAGCCTCAGACCTGTCTCGTCAGCTCTGTTCAGCCACTGGTACGACAATTTCAAGGCAGACCGTGTACAGACGCTTAGGGCAGATTGGTCTATAGGCTCGTAGATTTGTCAGATGCGTTCCACTTACTGCAAATCACTGTGCGGTTAGCCTGGAGTAGAGAGCATGCATTGTGGACACCGCAACAGTGGGCTTGTGTGATGTTTTCCGACGAGTCCAGGTTTAGCTTGCAGTCTGATTCTCGCCGGACATTCATATGGAGAACTCCAAGTACCCGTTACCACCAAGAAAACATCATTGAACGACACCGTTACGGTGGTGCAGGAGTGCTCGTTTGGGGTGGAATTATTCTGCGTTCCAAAACTGACCTGCATGTTCAAATTGGAACCATGACAAGCCAATCTATCGGGACGTAATTCTGGAACAGCATGTACGTTTGTTTCGGGTGTGTTCATGGATGACAACGCCCGTCCTAACCGTGCAAACATCGTAAGCGAATGCCTTCAATCGGAGGATATCACCCGTATGGACTGACCAGCATTCTCACCGGACTTGAATCCAGTAGGACACATGTGGGACATGCTTAGCCAACAAGTTGCAGCCCGTCAACCTCCTCCTACATGTCTACCGGAACTTCGGAGAGCATTGCTTTTTGAGTGGTGTAATATCCCCCAAGATCAGATCGATAATTTGATACTCAGCATGCCTAGGCGTTGTACGGATTGTATTGCATCATCTGGGAGACATACAATGTATTAACAACCATACCAACCATTTAATATTGGGTTTTTGTAAATAGGTTTTTTTTTTTAATTTTTTCCAGGGAGAAAAAATTGCTAATTTTTTTAATAATATCAAACATATAACATCTTTTTCTGCTCTTTACCTTTTGTTTAATAAAAAAGCTTTGCAAATTAGTCAAATTTGTTTTGCTTCTAACTCTTCCTTTGCCTGATTTTGCATTATCCTTAATTTATGGACATGAGTGTACTTCAAAGTATGCTTCATGTGACAGATTTTATGGCTAAAATAGTGATTGCTCCTGCCAATTCATCCGACTCAATTCTGTGTGATTTCTAGCTTTTCCGAAATCAAAAGTTGCTGCGAAATGAAGAATATTTAAAAAGTTTGACTTTATTAGCTATCATAAAATTTATCCACACTTTAGTTTGACGGACAGCGAATTACCTCTAAGACTAAGAATTACAACTGAGACTTGGAAAGGGTGTAAAAGACACCCTCTTATAAAGTAGAACAAAATCCACACCTGGTGCTTACACACTCAGAGAGTACTTACGGCGAAATAGCTTAAAAATAACAATTAATTTAAATTTAAATTAGCTAGTAATTAAAGACTACACAAATAAATAGCTCGAATTTGGCTCATGAGCCCAACTGGCGAAGACATTCAAATATCGGTAGCAAATAATACAAAGCCCAGAAAGAAGAAGAAGTGGGGAGGAAAGTAACTTTCGCTTACACAGGCAGAAACACACTCTGAATTAAACTCCAGAAGCCTTCCTTTACATACTATGTCATTATACCTCGTTTATATTCTGGTAGAGAAACAGAAACGAGAGGTCGCAGTAAAGATCCAAAACATAAACTGACTGTTTAGTTCAAAATAATAGTTTTAACAGTACATATTTAATAATATTGTTGCATTCTACGGGTTTTGGATTTGGAGTGATTGAAGACAACTCTTGACAAAGAATCAAAATACAATTTATTCTCCAGTATTTCACAGGAGAGTTCCAAAGACGCGTTTACGGTCGTCGAAACACTACGATAAACACGTTGAAACAATCAGCAACACAGTCTTCTCTCAGTTAACTCAGTCTATCAGGCTCTAACGGAGAAGACAGCTTAGCAGCAAAGCACTAAAGTACAGCTTCCGACTCGGCCGATCGTTCTGAAACTAATCTCTGAACACAAGACTCTACTACGGAACTCAAGATACTCAGGATACTCTTCACAATAAAACTCAGGATACACTGCTACTCCACAGGGTTTTAGTTTAGGCAGGGTTTATATAGCTTTTGACCTGCCTTCGAGAACATTCTGGGGCAAATCGGTAAGAATTCTTCGTACTTTCTAAAATGTTCTTGCTCCGTTTATGACATATCGCCAATTTTGTCGCCAAGTATCACTAAATGGGCCAAATCTGGCGATCCTACATTTCCCTGCCATTTTCTGGCAATCCTAAACCCGATTTGCGTGAAAGTTATCTTACCGCAGTTGGGCATTTCTTAACAATATAACTGATATCGTAGAAAATGCGGGACATGCTCGTAAGAGCATCTCGTCAAACAAGTTTCAGATCTGCTTCCAGAAATGAAAATGCCCTCTGTGTCCTATCATAAAGGTCCCGGTATCTTTTTTGCAAATCAGCTTGTATTCGAAAAGACAGAAACCTTTGCAAAGGTGACTCAGCATAAAGGTGTGTCTTTACCCTAATAACGATCAGTTTCTAACTTGTAAAGAGAAAAAAATCTTCGTGGTAATCAATAAATTTTAAATCAAATAAAGGTACTTCGACATTTATAAAAGAAGCGTGTTACTCTGATTAGCAAAACAAATGAAAATATCACTTGCTTAGCGCTTTAAGTACACAAGTAACCTCACTTTTATGTCTTTTTTTTTGTTTGTTTGTTTAATCTCACTTTTTTTAGCTGTTTTTAAAGTTAGAAATTATTTGCATAAAGTTACGGATACGTTTATGCTATGCTTCTTCATTAAGGCATCTATGTCTTCGTAAGCTGGGCGATTTTCATAAACGTGCATGCAGTACTCTGTAAAGTATGAACTTTTCAGACGGGACCCCACTATGAATGAGTCCACAATAGGAGTATTTTGAAGGCGGCGGTATGCTCTAGTGAACAATTCTACACGTACATTTTTAATGGTGCACTCAGTGTAATAAATTTTCCCATCTTGCAATTTTTATACTTTTAAAAGTCTACATGTAATCAGTCTACTCCATGAAATGAAAAATGCGCAGTCCTACTCAACAACGAGTCGTACTTTAAACATTTTGCAGCTGCTTACTGCATCAGCCTTTTTCTTCAAAATTCTCTAGTACATGAATACATCTTCTTTCAGTATTATGAAATTTACTTCGGATCTTCCAATCTTCCAAAGACTAAGACCTTATGAAATATAGATCTAATTTTTTTTTCTCTTACGAGCAGCGACTTTACTGCAATCAGTAATATAAAAATCAAAAAAACTAATTTTCTAAGATGCTCCTTGCTTAATATCTCTCTATAAATCCGAGCTATCCGTCATAAAATCCTTCGGAAGAAAAATATATTTAAGGATGGAAAGATGAAAAAATGAAAAAAAAAAGTGAACAAGAAAACTGGAAGTAAAATGAAGTTCAGCTCCATCTAAACTATTTATAGTTTGCCGTAAAACTTTGTAACTGAAACGATAATATTTTCTTTTCCTGATTTAATATGGTAATGTATGTGTATTTTTATTAGATATGCTTGGAAATTTCTTCAAGCATATATTTTGCTGGAATATGTTTAAAAAATGAACACTGAATTCTGGAGATTAAATTAGATCGATATTTTTGCATGATGAGTTCGAAAGCTCTCAACTTTATTCGTAATTTCCTGCTAAAAATAAATTAGATTATGAAATACAATAATGAAATTGCAAAAGCGCAATTCTGATATTAGAATTGTGGATAAGGTTTAAACAACTCGAGTTACAAATGCAGAGAAACGGACACATTTTAAAAGTATATCGCAAAACAAATTCTATGAAATTACTACAATTCTGTAGTTTTACAATTCTGTATGATGTTTATTTTAATTAACATATTATTTCTTATGTTCAGCCTTTTTTTTCACTTCTACTACTTCGTCTATACTTTACCAGAAAATATAAATGAAGTGGGCTTAAATAACGTGAAATAAGTGTGTACAGACGTTAGGTGTTTCTGGGACAGGAAACAAGAAAAATCATCTATATACCACCACCGAGATTTAAACCACGAAACTTTCAGCTTCAAGCTAGACGGGCTGCCATTTGATCCACGAAAGAACGCAAGAAGACTGCAATAATTCTTTATAGCATCCTCCGACTAAAAGGGAGCCTACTTTAACTCTTAGAAAACAGAAGCCTTCGCTAACCGTGTGCGCTTAAAATACCGAAAAGTTCGTTACTCGTTCCGCCTGTTTCCTTTCCTCCCCGTCCACTAATGCATAAACAGCTAAGAAGATTTCAAATGACATTATTTCTACTTCCTAACAAAGAAGCTTCCATTAGGCTTTCAGCAGAAGCTGTCTGCAATAAACTGATACAATGTATTTGGGGAAACTAAACCTGCTACTGCATACCTTAAGTGGAAGGAAGAAAACAACATCGCAATCTCGGCCATTGGGTGCAGTTGTAGTCGTTTGAATGAAAGGTCGTCTC
This sequence comes from Stegodyphus mimosarum, assembly GCA_000611955.2. Lineage (NCBI taxonomy): Eukaryota > Metazoa > Arthropoda > Arachnida > Araneae > Eresidae > Stegodyphus > Stegodyphus mimosarum. Next base: position 21,673 of record KK112741.1, read on the forward strand.
GGGTATTTTAGCCTTCAGATGGTTAAAGCTCACTCAAATAAATCCAGGTAGTGACGGATCATCATACACCAGGATTTTAATTCAAGAGCTACTGTAGTGACATTTCTTACCAATGGCGGGCACTTGCCTATAACAGCATTAGTCACTACTAAGAGCAGAAGTGGCGGCCATTTTATTGTGGAGGCACCTAATAGGCGGCCACCGTAACCACCTATGAAGGGGCAGACTGCTTTACATCCATACTTACTCTGATATTCGAACCCGGGCCCTCTGGTATCGCATTCAGGCTCCCCTAACCACTATAACGTCTGGGCGTCCTGTAGTGACGTTAGGTTTCTTTTTCTTTCGGTGTAGATAACACCAGAAATCAGTTATTCCTCGCAGGGATTCGAACCTTGGATCTCCCAATTGTTAGCTGGGTGTGCTGCTCAGCACACTCAGCTAACAGCTTGAAAATTGCATAAATTCTTTCAGTTGTTACCTGGGAATGATAACAGCTATAAAAAATTTATGCGATTAGAGCATGCACAGGAATATGCGGTAATTCCTTATCATTTTAGTGAAATAAAAGGAGAGAGACGGAGAGTTACTGGCCTTAGACTCTTGCGTTTGTTACCTGCCTTTAGCGCGCGCTGTCCAGGGAAGTTTCTTTGATTCAAATTAATTTAGTAATCGAGAGATGCGGAACTCAGTGTTAGGTTTTGAATCTGTACTTGTAAGCAAATTGTTTTATTGTTGTCAGATGATTCTGTACGAAAGGGAAGTTAATTTATCAATACTTTAGATCTTTTAACTTGTAGCAAAAGTAAAAATAAATGTTCTAGTTTTGGATTTTACTCTGTTGTTGTTATTTTAATCTTAGAGGTTTGAAAGCAATGACGGGATGAAAATTCATCCAACAATCAATGAGAGTTAGACTAGTGTTTAGATCATTGACCTTCAAACTCTGTCAACTCACGGAACCCTTAGAAAAGATTTTTGTTTGGTGGAACATCTCCTACCCTTAAAAATAGATGTATCTTAAAATAATATTTAAAGTAGATCAATATGTTACAAGTACTTTAAGTAAAGATAATTAAAGAAAACTATTGTATTTTTTTACTTGCATTATATTTTGTGCCTGGGGTGTTCTGACATTTTTCTGCATAAACCGTACAAGTCTTGCGCTGTTGATGTTGTCGCGTTTCATATTCTGCATTATATTTGTTTCTATACTTCGTGGGTTTTTTTTTTTTTTTTTTTTTTTTTTT
>KK112741.1:22978-33898 GCA_000611955.2 Stegodyphus mimosarum
TTTTTTTTTTTTTTTTTTTTTTTTTTGCCATATACGTTGAGAAAGATTTTTCGCTTAAATAAGTTGCTCCGAAAAGTATTAAAATGTTTATAGCTGTGTTAGAAACTTCTAGGTATTCTGAAAGAATCTGCAACCGCAAATTTAGGAGCCGCCTGTCTTAAATTTAGGTTTTAATGTCGAATCTGTCGGTATATCGAAAGGTTGTTCCCTTATAAGGTATTTCTCCCGCCTTTTTAGCATGCCTTCGTGGTGTAAAGGCCAGGTTGCTCCGAAAAGTATTAAAATGTTTATAGCTGTGTTAGAAACTTCTAGGTATTCTGAAAGAATCTGCAACCGCAAATTTAGGAGCCGCCTGTCTTAAATTTAGGTTTTAATGTCGAATCTGTCGGTATATCGAAAGGTTGTTCCCTTATAAGGTATTTCTCCCGCCTTTTTAGCATGCCTTCGTGGTGTAAAGGCCAGCACACTGGGCGCGTATTCGAGAGGTCCAAGGTTCGAGTCCCTGCGAGGGCATTGCTCATTTGTCTACCCTTCTGCTTCAAAAAAATCTAATAAGCCTACAATGGCGCGTGAACTAAAAAAGGTGGTGGATGATGATTGATTCTCCACCACCAGGATTTGACACCAGGATTTGGGTCCTCTAATCCCCAGTCGCCCTTTAAAAGGGCGAGTATATAAGGTACACTACGCAAAAAAAAAAAAAGCACAGTTCTATAACTTCCGTTCTATATTTCTATATCCCCCTGGGCTGATTGACGAAATTCAAATTGCGTTTTTCACGTCTCGAAAGCCGACTTAGGATATATATTAGATTTATATATAACATCACTCTAACATAGGTATTTTGATACAAAATTAGGACGTTTTCTGAAATAACATAGCATTTGTTTTCCATATTTGGATTCTACGACTCAAATTATGCCTAATTATTAAATTCTGTAAAATTTGATGCGAAATTTATGGAGAAATTCATGCATTTAACTTGGCGAATTTTTTTCAGTTTGAGCCAAGAATAATTCACTTGGCGAACTTCTTAATATGTGGCAACCTATTTTCCTTCCCTTCCATTGTGCACACATCGTCAAAAAAGTCACATCGTTCTACTTTCAAATAATTTTAAAAAAGTGCGTAAACCACATTTCGTTATTATCGCTTTCAACAAATATGCCAAACTTCAAAAGGCGCCAATATATAAATTCACGTATAACTTCGAAAATTTTGAACGAGAAGCTCTCATCTTTTGCAGGTATGCTTAGAAATAAATCTACTTTAAGATGATTGTAAATGTTTTATAGGTTATAATTCTAAATTCTTTTCGAAAAATTTATAAAAATTATTTAAAAATACAAATTTTAAAAATAAATCATAAAGAATAGGCGAATTTTGTTTGGAATGAACCTAAATTTCGAACTGTGTAAGAAGGAATCAAATAAGTTTCATAAAAAAAGAGATGTTAATAAATATATATCAAATTCAATTAACATTGAGGAACTAAAATTTTGAGAGTTAATTTTTGAAAAACTGCTCGTGCGATTTTTACAAAACTTGGCAGTTTGGCATAATTTGAGTCGTAGAATCGAAATATGGAAAACAATTGGCATGCCATTTCAGAAAAAGTCTGATTTTGTATCAAAATAATTATATTTGAACAATGCTATATATAATTCTAATACATATCCTAAGTCGCGCTTTCGAGACATGAAAAACGCAATTTGAATTTCGTCAATCGGCCCAGTAGAACGGGAGATATAGAACTGTCCCATTTTTTTTTTTTTATTTTTTTTTTGCGCAGTGTACTTCTCCCGTCTTCTTAGTACGCCTACACTGGGAGCGTATTCGAGAGGTCTGAGATTCGAATCCCGGAGATGGCATTGCTCAGTTTTCCCATCTCCTGCTTTCAAAATAGCCTATGACTCTACACCCTATCCTACAGTAGCAGACCTTCTGATTTATAGTAGCATTCGAACGGATATTTTATCCAGTCACACTTAGTTTTGAATAGATTTATTCATTAAATAATGTAGCGCATTCTTTTTGTTGTTGTTGTGACTTATCCCACTTGATCGACAGTAACATTAGATCAGGTCTTTGAAGTCAGAGCAAGCCGACAAAATTCATCGTGGCAAGGAGTCAAGATTCTGTCTGTCGTTGGCAAGAGCCTTGGGCACATATAGGTGATAGTACGACTTTGCTCAGTTCAGTCCCAAATTTTACTGGAGAGCCCCGGGGTAGGGAGAACGGGTCCGAGGGTCTCTCAACCCCGCATATTTATACTGCCCCAGGTGGCACAGACACTGTACATTTACAAACATCCACTTTCTCTGAGATTCGAAACCGGGCCCTTCGGTACGCAGTCAGTGTCACTAACCACAATATCGGTTGGTCGTCTAAATAACGTAGCGTAACGGAATGTAACATAAAGATGGTAACAAGATACGAACCCCCCCCGAAAAAAAATGCTAATTACAGATGTTTTTCTATCAAAAATTATAACTATTGGAATAGCATAGATGCATGAATCGGGAACATATCCAGAGATTGTCAGTAACTAATTTCTATTCTGTATCAATGATTTAATATTCAGCAGATCAATCCTATTAACGTCGGAATTTCAGACGCATACATAACTCTTTTAGAGCTTCTTACGTACAGTTAGATAATTTATACTTCGAGCGTAAACGCTGCCATTAAATCCTTACAAATTTCCGTTTTTATGCATAGTAAATGATCTGTCGACATTTATAAGCTTAAAACTTCTTAAATTTTGGAGATGAAAAAGATTGGGGCATTTATTATTCGAGATCTTTTTCCAAGAAATATTTCAAGAAATGAATTACTACCCATAATACCCAGTTATTTTTTTCGAGTTTTGAGTGGCCAATCATTTTCAATTCCTGAAATACTGAGACTCGAACTCTCTTTCTTTTTTTCATTCGATAATGGGAGCAATGATTGAAAACTGAACCTTTGGAAAAATTTTCCAGAAAATTAAGTTCCATTAAATAACCTTCAGAAAAGAAACTGCTAAGAGTGTTTTTTTTATTTTATTTTCTCAAAAGTTGTACTCTCATTTTCTTTGCTAAGGTATACTTAATTCTTCTTGATTTTCGTAAATAATCAAAATAATTGCAGCTATTTTTCTTCATCACCCGAGGTAGCGTAATGATTGATTATTTTAACGAATTGCAGTTCGTTGTGATTATTTGGAGCCGTTTAATTTTCCATTTATTTGGTTCTATTATTTTTTAAGTTTAGGATGACGAGCAAAAGAAAATAATCTGCTAATGAAACAGTCATTTCCTCTGTTAGATTGTTACTGGATTAAAAACGTAATACAAATTATTTAATGGGCACTATTTCACTAGGTTTTTTCTCCAACGAGGGGAATTTGCTTTTATGACACTTCTAAGGCCGGAAGTGGTGGCCATTTTATTGTGGAGGCACATAACAGATGGCCACTGTTGTCTTCTATGAAGGGACTAACAGTTAGAACCATGCTTTCTCCGGGATTCCAACCCGGGCCCTTCGGTATTGCAGTCAGCTGACCTAACCTCCTATATCACTTAAGCGGCATTTCACAAGCTTGCGCCAGTTGTATTATGTGTCTTGATCTCTCATAAAATACATTATAAGCCATTGTAATAAAAATATCAGGAATGATTTATTTAAAATGTGTACGTGCAAAGAATCTCTTACAAAACGTTTCAGATGATATTACGACTTTCATCGGCATCTGATAACAGTCCTATTTCATGCTATATCTACTGTTGATGGACATACCGATGGTATTGAACACTTCGAAGAACGTTGCTAGTACATATTTTGGGAGTTTCATGTCAACCTTTGAAGTCCTTAGAGTTATTCTTGGAGATAAGTTTAGAGTTCGAATTCACTTAAATGAGTACCACGGTGGGGAGTCTGTCACAACGATACACAAAATAGTTTGCTAATTTAACACGTTGACTGCCAACTGCGAGATAACTCGTAGATCGCGTTCTTTTCTAAGACGCCAACTACGAGTTATCTCTTACTGTGTTTACTTGTCATTTTTGTGCAGCTACGATTAAACTCGGAATATATCAGTGCTAATATCGATAGATGGCTTCTTGGAAAAGAACAAAAAATCAGTGCTGGGTTGCATGAATAGAAAATGTATCAAAAAACGAAACAAAAATATAATTATAAAAATGAATTCAAATTCTAGCAATAAAGAAATATTTTATTGTTTCTGGAACTTCTTAAAACAATCTTCCACACAAACGGCTGGCTTTTCTTTGCAAGCTGGACATAAATAACGCGTTTCTCGGCTTTTTTTTTGCCTGGGGGCATATACGACATGGCTTTGTCGGACGCTTTTTTTTTTTTTCGGTAGGTGGTAGACTCTCTAAATAATGGAGCTCTTGCAATCTAATTTTTTCGAAACTGGTTGAATTTCTTCTCCAATCAACGCGATGACGAATTCTTCTCTGAACTTTCTCAGTTTTATTTTAGAAAAAGTTACTTTTTGAAAAATTTTGTCAGCATTGTGTATATATATATCTCTATAATATGTAGTGAAACCTTTTTGGGCCATCTAATAGTCTTTCTTAGAGGTGAGTAGTACGAAAGCATTTGATCTTATCGGTCAATGCCAAACATTCTGTTATTGTAATCTCGAATTATATTCGGTTTCATAGCAATTTTTCCGTTGCCACAGGTGTCTGCGTGCGAATTAACTCCTAGTTGGCTTCCGCGAAGAGATTTCTGTTACAGAAGACAACGACGAGATAATTCGTAAAACCTTGTTTAAAAACAAAACATTTTTATGCTTTTTGATAATAACTATGCACTAGAATTAGAGTTTTCAATAATATAATGTGATTAAGTCAAATTGTCATTTTAGACCAGATTTCTGAAAATTGCCGTGCCAGTCAACGTGTTAAGGAAGTGAGATAGGTTAGCATATGTCTCCGTTATAAGACAAGTGTCCAGATGTCTCTACTGAAAATTGATGAAGTTCAAGAATATTTGTGGTGATATTTTGAAAATTCCACAGAATGATTTTAATGGTCATTCCATCTGTGTTAATCTAACCATGATGTACTGAGAAATTGCTGGCTGAATCTACTGCTACTAAAGTAGATTCCAGAATTTTGGCTTTATACAGTCGTTAAATGACAGATGAAATAAGTTTTCCAGTATAAATTTTGGCCTCCTCGAGGTTTTGGTCAGTCAGACCTGGAGTGGTTATCATCTCGCTGTTGCTAGTAACCTATTTAGCGTACTTTACAACGCTTTTGACAAGTTCTGAGCTTTGCTTTGGATACAATGGGTAACGTCTAAAACTTCCTGTGTGTGCTTGACAAAAGTTGAATGCCTCCCCATTTCATGCTCTTCGATTCGTGCCTACATCCAAACTGCGTGTGGTAGAATGCCAGTAAAAACGCTATGTAACTCCTTGTCTTCTTCTAAAAGGCTGCATTGAGATCCTGAGGAACATCAAGTATTTCAGTCCAAACATCTGCGTAGATCAATTAGTCCCAAAAGGTATTGCAGTTCCATGAAGTTCTAGGCACCTTTATTATTTCCGATCCGGCTGGAGATATGTAGTTTAAAACTGGCTTTGCAATACATAGGTAAATTCTTCTCTTCGCTGGCCACTGAAAAATAGTTTAGTTTTATACGCTTAAGAGCTGGCTACGAGTGTACTTCGCTTCAACCAACATGTGCGTGCTGCAAGCGTCGAAGAGTCGCTCAGATCCCCAGAAGCTATTCGTCGTCTGCGAAATGATATCCGCTACAAGTCAAAATTTGAGGATCTTTTTCAAGATAAGTCATGTTATCTATTAACACTCGATGTTTAACATACATAGTAAACCAAATCGCTTCAAAAATAGATATCGGTCATGAGATTAGACACATACGCAACTGCAAAAACAAAACCTTTTCCGTAAACCTAGATTTAATTCCGAATTTTTAAACGCCATAAGTATGGATTTCAGAAACCATTAGCAGCGAAAAGAGTGAATTAATTTTTATTCTAGTGAAGCAGTCACTGATGCATCCGAATCAACGAGAAAGCGTTGGCTGCTGTTGTTCTTAACTGCTGATAACGGACGGAGGGCACCGTCTATGTATTGTAGGGTAGTGGATTTAAGAAAACATAGCCATGTCGTTTTACCTAAAGCAAACAGGAGACCCATCATTCTGCGTTCGTCAGTAGCCATCATCACAGATGATCGGCGGCATTTTTACCCATCTGGGAAGCATTTTAGCCACGTGAACGTGATCTTTTGGCACTTTTTGACTACTTACTTCTACATGAAAAGAAGACTCCAAACATACACTCGAAAAAGGTACGTACTGTTTCTAATGTTTATAAAGTTAAATCATTGGTAAGAAGAGAAAATCCGCTAACGCAGAATTATAAAGCCTTTAAATATATCGGTAGTAGCAATAAATAAAATAATAAATCAAGATTTACGACTTAAAAGGGCTAAAACGCATACTAAGAGCTTTTGCCGAGGCATGTGGCTTAAGGCAGCTCAATTTGTAGAACCTTGTATGAAAATTATTTAACAGGAAATAAAATGGAAATCTTTCGTGATCCTTGATGAAGCATGGGCTTAACTCAACGAGTCCAATAAAAAAGTCTAGTTATTATCGAAGAGCAAAAAGTGCACAAACCTAATTCCATCAATGTAAAGAAAATTTCAATGAAGGATTTATGACTGACGTAAGATTACAAGGGAAATTGAAAATAAGAGGAGTAGGAGAAAATATTAAAATCAATTGAATGGACTATCAAAAGAAAGTTTTACGTCCGATATTTACAGAAGAAGTTCAATTTATTTACCTCAGTGATTTCAAAGAGTGAAACTCCATTAAGAGAACCCATACAAAAGTACCACTGCCTTCCTTAAAAAAATGAAGACTGACATAGCAAAGCTGTTAATTGAATTAGCAAAGAACGTTTCGTTGGTGTTTTTGAGGTGTGCTATAATCAGAGAGGCTTCTAAGGTTGTACGTAGCATCAAATTTCTGATAAAAATACAAGCATTAATGATGATAATGAAAAGCACCTTATTTTGGATAACTTGAGGTTTATTAACATCTGCCCGGTCGCTCTCCAGGTTGAAGAGACATAGCATAAGCTTTTAAGCGTGATATTGCATTATATTGTTACTTTTTTTCTTCGTACGTTAAGGAGTTCGCGGATTTGGAATGAATAACGATGACACTTTATGATGAACGAAAATACACTTTATCAGCCAGTATTCTCAGGACAGCTCCAAAATCACATTTACAGTCGTCGAAGAACTACTATAAACATTCTGAGACAGGCTATCAGGTTATAACGGTGGAGACAGCTTCACGGCAAAGCACCAGAGTACAACTCCCGACTTTGCTTAGTCGTTCTAGAAACTTTACGTACTTTCAAGACTCTCCACTCTACAACTCGCGATGCACTCGATACACTAGAGTAAAGCTCCCGACTCGGTTCGGTCGTTCTCGGAGCTCAACACACTCTAAGATGAAACTCGACGATGCACTAACTCGCTATGCCCTAAGAGACTCTCTCGATGCACTCGACGACCAACTCGACTCTAGACTACGAGACACTCGCTCTCTGACTGACTATCAACTCGATAGACACCTCACTGACTCGACTCTCCGCGTGCCAGCAGGGTTTATATAGTTTTTGGCTTGTGTTTGAGAACATTCTGGGCTAAACCAGGAAGAATTCATTCCAGAAGGTTCTCCATGTATGACATATCTCCAATTTTGTCGTTAAATGTCGCCAAATGGGCGATTTCTCTCCAAATGTGGCAACCCTAAGCCTACTTTGTGGAGAAGCTTTCCGCAGCTGGACATTTCATAACAATATATAAAGTTATTTTGCGCCTAAGGTCAAGATTTGAGCTGTGTTCGAGTAAGTACATACTGAGTAAGTAGATCTGTAACTGAGTGTGCATAGTATGCTGGCCCCAGTTAAGATTTGTGACAAAAGATTTGTGAGTATTTAGATTTGGTTAGGCTCAGTACTTCCTCATTAAATAAATAAAGTTTTTCCTGCGTTTCTTCTATTTATTTTGTTCGACATAATAGCTTAGCTTTTATGCTTTAACAATGACTGCATGAGCAGTCCACACTTTGCATTCGGGCAGGCACTTTTGAATCGTTTGAACAACAAAGAGTCATTCGCCGCCGAAGGGGGGATGTTATCCGCCACATATGAATATATCCAAACATTTCAGAAGAACAGAGAGGAACTTAACTCTGAAATTTTGATTTCAGAGAACTAACTCTGAAATTACAAAAGGGAAAAGGCTTCATTTAAGACCAAAAAATATTTCATACATAAAAGAAGTAATTTTCGAAAAATTATAAAAATTGTGATTACAAAATTATTGAATATGACTTCATATAAATAATTTCAGAGTGACATAGAGCGCTAAGAAAAAAAGAAGCACTTCATCCCAGCAAACACAGAAGGAAAAAAATCTTGACTGACTTAAAAACGCCTGATCTAACAGCCCTTTCGGATATTGTTCGAAGAACAGCCTTGACGCCCAAAAGAAAGAAACAGCTTATTGTGCTATGGCAAGCAATGGTTGTCATTCGATGACGTATTTCTTCTAGGGAGACAGCCGTAATACTTTTCCCTTTCTAAGGGATTATCTGTAGTATTACTTATTATCTGTGGTATTTATTATTGTAGTATAGTAATTAAAGGGAGAAACAGCTTATTGTGGTATGGCAGGCAATAGTTGTCATTCGATGACGTACTTTCTCTAGGTAGACAGCCGTAATACTTTTCCCTTGCTAAGGAATTATTTGTAGTATTACTTATTATCTGTAGTATTTATGATTATTATTTATTATTGTAGTATAGTAATTACTATTTATTACTGTAGTATTTATTCTGTAGTATTTACTCCCGTTGGCATGATGAAATGTCGCCCATACCCTTAAAGAAACCAAGTTGGCGCAACCAAGGCTGTACTCCGAACAATATCCGCCCTTTCTACCTAATGAAAATAGCATTGGTTTGAATGAAAGAATTCATTATCACCTTTAAACAGTTTAATTTTCAAAGGAAAGGGAACATAATTAACTTTCAAAGTCATATTTTATATGAAATGTCCTATCACTGTCTTGTTGTTGTTTAATGATTTTTTATTTAAAATGCATGACACCACAAAAATGTCCATCTAAAATTTAAACTTGGACACCCTTTCCAAAGCACATAACGATCTCTAGAAGACAGCATATCTCCCTATGTTTCTATCCCAGTCTTTCCTAACGGTCTTCTCAGAATAGTATGTGACGGAATTACATTTCGCGTAGCAACCCACCCCCAACTTACTGGAAGGTATTGATCCACCGTAAAACATCATTACTGGTGAGAAAACTCCTGGATTCCCCTTCCCTTTCCAAGCGTGACTGGAAGTAGTAAAGTATTACCGTTCAAGAGAACATCGAATGCCTTCACCTGAGTCCTGCCAGAATGAATGCAATAAAACACAGCACGCAGTGCTCCCCCTTCCTTGCAAAGCGAGTCTCTTGGGTACCATGGCAACACTAGGAACAGGCGAAATGGAGTTTTCGTAATAACTTATTTTGCATTCCTTGATTTTAAAATAGCTTAGTACATCCCGGCAGCTGTTGTCCTAATGTGCAGAACCATTAACAGACATTGAAAAGTAATGTCTCAACAATTTCTTGAAGGTTTTAATAGAGCCATAAGATGACATTACGATCGATCGCCAGTGTAGCAGAATCCCTTTGTATGAACTAATATGGGTACCAGCCATTTAGGATAACTCACGTTAACCGACTCCGAAAGTAAAAGGTCGAAATAAGCACTCGATAAAAATTTTAAGCAAATGTGTGAAAATGTCTCCAGAAATGTTTCAAAAGTTTCTGGAAATTTTAGTGAAGCTAGTAGTGCCATCGATCGCCAAAGTAGAACCGTTTCGTATGGAGTCATTTCGGATACCTCACAATAACTAATTTCGGAAATTAAAGCAATTTCGGAAATTTGCGTCAGAAATATGTACTTGCTAAAGATATTAAGAACGATATGATTAGCCTTCTCGCTTAAGAAAATTTGTCAAAATAAAATTTTACGAAATGGAGAAATACCATGTCACAAATTTTCAAGGTTAAAACATTCCAAAGAGCAACATATTCCATTAAAAATGATATAATGTGCATTAAATTTTGAATTATTCTAAATTTTCCTGGGCCTCTTGTATAGCAGAAAAACGCATTTTCAAAGTTATATAGAGTCATCATTCATTTCTCGTCAATATTTATAATTTTCGTAAAAGGGCCTTTTAATGAAGAAAATATGTATACGGCTAAAATTAAATCAGTATAATCGTTAAAGATACTGCCTAATTAAATAGAAGTATTGATCTAAAATAAAAAGTGTTGATAAGGTTCCAGGATTTGATTGGCTTATAGACGTAAATTCATAAATCAGTTTTCCCGAAAGCTGTTTTTACTTCCTTGTACAAAGTAAAGGAAGTATTGTAATCGCGAAAAATTTCGGATATCATATTTCAATGAAAATATCCATTTCAAATGCTTTCGAAACCACGCTTTTGCGTGACGTCTGTGCTTACGGACCGAATAAAGGACTGTTTTTGCAAAAAGGATTATGAAATGGATTAAGAGGAGATTTTTTTTCTTGATGGCTGTACGTACATATGTATGTATCGCTCATAACTCAAGGACGAGTAGCTATATTTAAATTTTGTATATGGGATTTTTATATCACGCACTTATGCACCTCCATGTTTCGTCGCAATCGGCTGCACCTGTCATATATATATGTATGTATATTCTCTGTTACCTGGATCGGTGAGTTTAGTTTTTAGTCCAAAGGGGCTTTGTCCCTGAAGGACTATTGTTTTCGTTTTGCGATTTTGC
>KK112744.1:2734-12851 GCA_000611955.2 Stegodyphus mimosarum
TATGATCTTTGCCAGGTTTAGGAATCAGGATAATTTTGGCTTTTTTCCAGCAAACGGGAAAATATAAATTTGTAAGGCATGCGTTTATGATATTTACAAATCTGCATAGAACATTAGTAGGGAGATGTTTGATTGCAATGTTTGTAAGCTTGTCGTGCCCTGGGGCTTTTTGATTCTTGAGCTTCTTGATAATATAAATAACTTCTTGAGGTGTTGCAAATTTAGGGCATCTATGTACTGCAGGTGCATTAATCCAGTCAGAGATATAATGGTTGACATAATTAGTGAATTCTGGGTCATTTGGTGACTCATTAGGCGAAAACTGAATTTCGAGATGATCAGCATGGATGAAGTTATTTATATTATTGTAGAATTTTTATATAATGTGTTATGTAGTTATGGTGGTGGTTAAGAAGGGGAATATAAGTTATGTTTTAACAAATGTTTAATACACATCTCATGCAATCAGTTTGCTAAAAATTCAAGATGAATATATTTTTCTGGTAATACATCAGGGCCGTATGCAAGGGAGGGTTTTATTCTTAACAAAGAAAAAATAGTTGGAAGAGCTTACGGGGCCATCGGTCCCAGGTGTGTCTTTTAGGCATTTTTCCCGTTTGAAAAATGTACGTTTGAAAGCCAGACGAAGGCTGGTCGCATAGCGGCTAGTATCAAAAATAAAGAAAGGATTTTGTAAACCATCGGCTAAAAAACCAGTTTCTCCTGATTCTGATCTTTGGAATCGACAAAATTTAACATCTGACTGAAACAATAACGCCTTTTAAAAGAATTAAGAAATGAGTTCTACGATTTATTATTGATACTTTTTTCTAAGTGGCTCCAGATGTTTGGAGTCCTTAAGTAGCTGTCATAAAAAGTGAGATCACTTGTACAATAGAAAGATCTCAGAAAATGACTCAATAAAAATTCAATTAAAAAAATCAGTAAATAATACAATAAAAATCAAATTGTAATTCTTATAATTCTGCAAGATTCTGGGTAGAATTTCATCAGATCTGCTTTATTTGATTAAAAAAGATCTGGTGTGGATGCCATATGAGATCCTTGTACTGCTTATTAAATTATACGCTGTTTTTTTTTTCATTTGCTCTTCATTTAAACTTATTTCTCCGAATTATTCTAACTTAATCTTTTTATTTTTTTCGAGACGAGCATAAAAGTTCCTCAAACATAAGTACTGGAGCTGGGAGATTGCATTAAAAGTTAGATTTCCTTAGTTGTCCAAAATTAATTTATTTTCAAATTTGACATTGCCAAAACATGAATATTTTTGGAATAAAAATGGATTTTTCCGGTGAAATATGATATCCGAAATTTTTGGCGATTACAATTCTTCAAAAAGAATCCTTTATTCTGTCCGTACGTACAAAGTCACACAAAAAAATAGTCAAAATGGATGAAACATGATACCTTAAATTTTTCGCCACTACAATATTTCCTTTACTTCGTACAAGGAAGTAAAAACAGCGAACTATCTTTTATCTTTAATCTTTTAATTGGTATGATATGAGTCCTAGGAAGTAGAGCATCAAGTTTCACGTAATGAATTATTTATATACTCGGAGATACAACTGTTTGCGTTCAGTGAAAATTTTACACATATTTTAATTCAAAACAAAATTATTAAGGTTTTTGTATATTGAAGTCATTATGTACTTAAAAATATTTGCAAAATTTGTAACTTAATTTAGTTCTGTAGAACACAACAACGCATGTGCGGACGAAATTTTAATATAAGATTAAATTTTACGATGAAATATGAAGCAATTATTATTTGTCGGAAAACTGGCAAAGGAAGATATAATACTCAAAATTTGTTAAAACTGGAAAAAGAAAGGGGGGGGTACTAACTTATTAAGGCAACCGTCTTGTCAAAAAAATTGCTAGACGGTCTATATTGTTAGAAAATGTCCAAGCGCGGTGGTATAGCTTCCCCGCAAAGCAGGTTTAGGGTTGCCAGAAAAGGCAGAGTTGCCGCATTTGCCGAGAAATCGTTCATTTGGCGACAAAATTGGCAATATGCTACAGACGCATGGAGAACCTTCTGGAACGAATTCTTACTGGTTTAGCCCAGGACACTCTCGAATACAAGCCAATAGCTATATAAATCTTGCTGGTACATGGAGACGAATCCGTTGAAGAGTCAGCACGAATCAATGAGGAGTCTATCGAGTTGATAGTCAGTCAGTGAGAGGGTGCCTCGTAGTCTAGTGCCGAGTTGGTCGTCGAGTGCATCGAGAGAATCTCTTAGTGTATCGCGAAATTAGTGCATCGTCGAGTTTCAACTTAGAGTGTGTTGAGCTTCGGGAACGATTGAACCGAGTCGGGAGCTGTAATCTAGTGTATCGTCGAGTGCATCGCGAGTTGTATCACGGACAGTCTCGACAGTACGTAGAGTTCAGAGAACGACCGAGCAGAGTCGAGAGCCGTACTTTGATGCTTTGCCGTGAAGCTGTCTTCTCCGTTATAGCCTGATGTTCTGAAGGCTGTGTTGCGATTATTACAGCGTGTTTATAGAAGTTCTTCGACGACTGTAAAAGTGTTTTTGGTGCTGTTTTGTTAAATACTGGCCAATAAAGTCTGTTTCGATACTTCATCAAGTGTCGTCGTTATTCACTCCGAATCCGAGAATCCCTCTAACGTACGTACATAAGAGGAAAGAAGAGAAAAACGTAGCAATGTATTCCGGAGGTTGGCATATGAAAGAAAAACTTACTTTAAAAATTTAAAATATACTGTGGACCGGCTATTTACCAAATTCGTCTCATTATTAGTCCCTTTAGTGATTTGTGACAAAATTCCGTATTTCTGTAGATATTTAACAGTTCCTCCCATTGCTAGCAAATTACACAAGCGATATTTTAGAACTGAGTTGACGGCAAAAAATATAACAATTTACCCATAAAAACCATTAGAACTTGAAGTATAATATACTGCTAACGAATTTTGTGCACAGATAGATACTTTTAGCGAAATTACATGTGAAATTGCTATTACATTTTCCCGTAAAATGTAAGATGAAAAGCTAAGAAAAATGATGCTCGGCCGAAAAAACAAGAATATAGGGCAAGTCAATTTAACATTGAGTAAACGATTATCTCGCTAATTTGGCGAGAAATCGTGATATTGGCGGTCATTTGGCGACGTTTTGGTCCGGTTCCTGTGTAACTCTAATGGTTATTGTAATTGAATGACTTTATTGATGGTCTGTATTTGGCTCACGTATGCCTTCTAATAAATTCGAGAAGCAGAAAGTACTAGACATATCTCGGCGACCGGATAAAAACTAGATAAGACCGACGAGAACACCAGCTCCTCAGTCGTTGTAAGTTATTTAGTTCATTGTTAAGTTCGAAGTATCGAAATAAATCCGTGTGAGCTTCCTCTTTAAATGCGCTTTGCATTGGGTTGTGCTTATCATGCTTAATAGTTTGAAGTGTAACCATTAATTGTACTCCCGCTATAGTGTGAAGAATTACACGACTATTTTTGTGGAAATTTCCAGAACAGTTAAGTGTTTTTTTGGTAAAATAAATTTTATCAATCTATCAGCGTACCTATGTGCATTCAATCTAATCCGTATCCTAGCAACAATACGAAAATGGCAACGCTGCTTGACCAAAGGACTGTTAAGAGCATAGTTACCAAGTCTGGCACATTCTGAAATTTGACAACTTCTGCTAAGGTGTTGCGATAGTACGTAAGTAACAGAAATGTTATAAGTGGAACAATTCTCTGAAATTTAGATAATTGAAAAGCTTAAGTTATTAAAACATGCAGTTTTAAAAAGGATACCTTTCATGTTTTAAACCATTATGGAATTTGCCCCACTAAAGGCCGAGTTATAAAGTCGCTGAACACTGGTAGTTTCCGACTTCTGTTGGATTCCAGCTGAACGAGCTGACTGCATGAGTGTTTTCGTGTTTTTCTTCATATGTGTATACGATTCCAGTTCTCCTGATAAATCCTCCACGAAAGTATCCCTCCCCTTAGGCAAATAGCCCTAATCAAATAAGAAACTATAATGGATTTTGTATAAATTCTGCATTTGCTTTTCTGTTACATGAATCTATTTTTGTATTTTTGTCTGTCCTTGGTCCATCAATGGCGGAGTGGATCAAATCGCTAAACACTGGTAATTCGACCCAGTTCAAATCCCAGCAAACGGAACGGGTACGAACGTTAAGACGAACATGTACTTTAATATATTCAGTTTAGGTAAACAAATTTATATCTCTGTATGTTGTATTCAGTTATATAACAACAAACGCTAATTTTATTTAAGTGAAAACAGGACAGCTTAGAAAACTTATACTTATTTGTATAGAAAATGTTAAAGTCTGTACTTGTAATGCAGACGATATATTAACGGAAGTAACGAAACATTTCTGCTTTGAAATTTAGTCGATTATCACCTTACCTTGAATAAAATTTCAAAAAATCAATACATTTCTAGTTTTGCGAAAAATTATTTGTTCGACATTATTTTTAAGTTATATTAAAAATATTACGCTGTTAAAAATTAAACTGTTACATACTTCGTTGAAAATGTGGAATGAAATATATTCCTGTAATAAAGAAATCGAAAATGTTGATAAAAGTCAGTGAATTATTCAATAAATAAAATACGAAGTTATGGAAATAGAAAAAAGTAATTGTTTAAAAAAGTTAAAAAATTAAAAATTGACAGAGTTAAATTTTTCAAAAAATCTCCTATTATGTGTTACCTTCTACAGAGCGGGATGCATTCATGTAGAACTTTCAAAAGGAAACAATCTCGTATTCTCATTACATATGCTGAAAAGCACGAAAAACCTTATGCAGCTAACGAAAAGGCTAACCAGGATTTGAGTTCAGGTCCAATAACTAATGCTTTGTTGTCCTGTCCACTTGGCACTTGGTTGGGGTACATTTTTATAAGAAGAACTGCATTAAAGTAAATGGAAACTATGTTTTTCAGGCCAGACTGTAATAATTATTCAACTATGAAAATAAATAAATAAATTATTAACTATGAAATAAAAAATAAATAAATAATTGTAAAAAGTTTTAAAAAAAATCTGAAAGTTTTCAGATTTTATATTGCACTCAAAGGGGCGTTCTTCTTCATTTACACGTACATAAACGTTTCAAAAGCATTTCTTATAACTCCCGTTTCGGCAAAAAATACTTAAAAATAGTATATCTTTAGAATTTCCGATAGACAGTCTCGCGCGCTGGAAATAAAAATATTTTATTCAGTATGAATATAGTGTGTTGCCATTGCTGGCTTTGAAATCGTTGAGTTTCTTAGTCAAAAATTCGTTAAAACTTAAAAAAACATGGAACACATAATATAACAAATCTGAGATTCAAGATTCGTGCTTCCAGGCGCCCATATTCGGGTGGAGCACTACGTTATTCAAAATTTGATGCCTCTAGGTATCGTTGTTTTTTCACGATGCGTGAAACATACATATATTCATGCAGATTCTTCGTTATTTAATTTCTTAAAAAATTGTACAGGGCGAAAATATTTGGTGGCAACAATTTGAAAAGCGATGCAGCCGTTTATAGTGATACGACGCATAATGCCGTTTCGAGACTGATATCCCTTCTGGGTTAACGCCCCTGAAAAGAATATTTAAAAAATTGCAATCAGTGGTAATGTTATCGGTTTGGCAAGTGTTATATAGTAGTTGATAATCGATCAGCTAAATGGATATTATGGCGTGGGGGTTAAAAACACTTCAAAGTGAAACATGGCTTCAAAAATATTAAATTATATAAAATCAGCAACCTTGCGTATGCTTTGAATAAAGTTGAAATTTTTATTGAAAATCAACGCAAAGCTAAGGTTGCTATTTTACCTAAATTTAAAAACTTCCTCTTTCAACAAGACAGGACAATAACAGCTATTTTCAGGCTTTCATTTATCGTTTTAAATGAAACCGTAGTTTTATTTTTAAATATAAATATTTGTGATTAATTCGAAAGGTTAGCGAGAAAAATGTTGATTTTCATCCTTAACAATTAAAAACATTCTTTTTCTTTTTTTGCAGTGACCTTATTTTATTAGTTTGTAGTGAATTAGTCATACATTTAAATCAACTGAGATATCTGATTTTTGTTTTAACAAAAAAATGCGTCAGTAAAATCGTTCTACATGGAAGGAAGCCAAGCTACTTATTATATGAATAGAAAGGGGGTAAAAATGCATCGCGGGCGATGTTTGGTATAGGATTGAATGAATAAAAAAATTCTCTTTTATGCGTTATTTCGTTTTTTTAGAAGTCTCGAGCTATGAAATTCCATAAAGAGCTTTCTTTTTCCTTTCCTTCCCCTCTCATACTGAGAGAGAATATATTAAAGTACTAAAAAGTGTATCTCTTTTTTCCGATATGAATGAACACTTTGCCCTAAGCAAGGTATGAAACTGTTGCCAAATGTTTAAATCCAAACCGCAAATGATTGCTGCATACAGCTATTTTTATTTTCTATACTCTTCTCAAAATAAGTAATTTTTCTGAAAAAGTTTTGGGAATCTTCAGAAAATTCTTTATTTAAAAATATACAAAAAATTCTTTAAAAATATTTAAACCGTAGCTGAGACATAGGAAGCTGTTTTCTTTTAATTCCTTTTGTTTATCTCTTTGGTTCCATTTTGAAAAATTTAGTCAACTGCTTGATGCGATTATAAACTGAACTCAAAAAAACCTTCAAGTTATCCAATTTCGCCAAAACTTATTTACTTTGTGAACACTTATCTTGTATTTTCATGTTATTTATGTTGAAGTTAAGGCTTTTTCTGTATATAAGAGACAGAAACAATGTGGAATTATCTCATTAAAAATTTGTAAAGCTCTTTTACTTTATGATTTTTACTCTTTTACTTTATGATTTTTATTCATTTACTTTATGATTTTTACTTTTTTACTTTATTTATGATTTTTGTTTATGCACAATTATCTCATTTTGCTTGTCCACAATCCTCTTTGTAATTCTCATTATTTATTTATTTATTTACGTATTTCTCGAAAATGAGAAATGAAACCATGAGAAAACTGTAATTCTGATTTTTGCTTCTTTTTGTTTATCGCTTTGTTTGTTTATCACATAAAAATCGAAAAGTTCATTTACAGGATTAAAGCTAAGATTTTTAACATTAATTTATGCTTCAGTATATTGTCTGATTTTCCCTAACATGTCAGCAGCTTCTGTAGTGGTTGGTATACGCTATTCATCGTGAGTTCCATTTTTCTTCTTTATTGATTCAGTACCTTTATTCTTTAACTGACCAATTCTTCTATCGATTAAATAGCCACAAATAGCAGCTTTATTACCAACATGGGATTTTAAACATCATTCATACACAGTCCAGTTACATTAATGTGACCACCACGTACTTTCCATGTCAGAGTTAAATAACCAATCACAGAAGGCAGGTGGCAGCACAGTGCAGTTGAGGATATATAAAGGGTGTGTGAGGGCTTCGGAAAAGATTTCAATCGTTGGCGTAATGCAGAAACGAAGCGATTTATCCGACTTCCAAAAGGGCATGATCATTGGCTTTCGGGCCAAGGGTGGAAGCATTTCCGAAACGGCTGAGTTTGTGAACGGTTCGCGTGCCGCCGTGGTAAAAGTGTACCGTGCATGGCAAAATGGGACTGTCCAAAATCAGCGACGTGGCAAATGTGGTGCACCACGGGCCATAGATGACAGAGGCGAACGACGGTTGCGGAGATGCGTTCGGGCAGATAGACGGGCTACCGTTGAGCAACTGACCACCAAAATGAACCAAGGGGCTACCAAAAGTGTCTCCCAAAGTACTATTCAGCGAACATTGCTGCGTCTGGGCCTCCGAAGCAGACGCCTGGTTCGTGCACCTATGCTGACTGCTGTTCATCGACGGCGAAGGCTAGAATTTGCACGCCAGTACAGCAGCTGGACGTCCACTGAGTGGCGACAGGTTGCGTTTTCGGATGAATCGCGTTTTATGCTCCATCGGACAGATGGACGTTGGCGTATAAGGCGTGAAACCTCTGAAAGGAACCACCCTGCAACCATTGCCGGAACGGTCCAAGCTGGAGGCGGGAGCATTATGGTCTGGGGAATGTTTTCCTGGCATTCTCTAGGTTCACTGATCATTGTGGAAGGCACAATGGATCAATACAAGTACGCATCTGTCCTTGCGGACCATGTTCACCCCTACATGCGCATTGTTTTTCCTCAGGATGATGGCATCTTCCAGCAGGACAATGCGAGGTGCCATACAGCTGCCAGTGTACGTGCGTGGTTCGAAGAGCACCAGGATGAGTTTACCGTCCTCCCCTGGCCAGCAAACTCACCTGACTTAAACCCAATCGAGCATCTGTGCGACCATCTCGATCGAGTTGTTCGCGCCATGGATCCTCAACCGCGTAATCTAGCGCAGCTGGCCACGGCATTAGAGTCGGCATGGCTCAACATCCCAGAGAACACCTTCAGGGACCTATGTGACTCTCTTCCTGCACGTCTCGCAGCAGTCCGCTCTGCGAAAGGTGGTTATTCTGGCTTTTGACAGATGGTCACATTAATGTGACTGGACTGTGTATAATACCCAAAATAGCGATATTTCGAACAAGATTATAATGCGGGATGCTGCATTTCAGAAGTGTCAACTTACCAAATTCAAATTGAGATAATTTTCTTAGTGGCGGAAACAGTTTTTTGAAGAAATGAACTAAATCTAAGTAGTATCTAATTAATATTTGTAGGTGCAATCGCTAATTCGTAAATGGAAATGGTACAAAAATATTTACGTGTGAAAAAGTGTTTTTATTACTGCTAGCATTTAATATAAAAATAACATTTATTTCAGGCTTCGTACCATTGCTAAAACCAGTTAATGAACTTGCTTAAGAAGTTAAAGTATCATAACTATTACTGGATCTAAGTTTGGTTCTTATTTTAGTAACAGTATTAGAAGTTCCAATTTTAAAATTTCTCTCGCACTCTCATTGTTGGAACATTTTCAGGATATCCAGCATTTTTTTAGACAGTTCACTATATTTTAAAGTTCTATCGTTTCATTACAGTTTCCCATTTAAACTCTGGATGTGAATGTTCGCTGATTTTTAAATTTTATTTAAGTTTCCTAGTCATAGATTATAAAACTGTGACTCAAATTTTTCAGCTCTTCAGCTGTCACATCAAAATTACCGTCTTTCAAAACTAGACAAAATAAAACTTAAAATTTAATCAAAATTCCTTTGTATCAGAAAAAGAGATGAATTTATTAGAGAAAAAACATAGTGGTATTCTAGTATTTTCATTTGTAAATTTAAATATATAGCATGTAATCACATACTCCACAGCTTCTAAAGTCTAAGGTATTTCTCCCACCTTCTTGGCATACCTTCGTGGTGTAGTGATCAGCACGCTCGGGGCGTATTCTAGAGGCCCATGGTTCGAGTCCCGGCGAGGGCATTGCTCATTTTTCCCATCTCCTGCTTCAAAAAATATCCTAATGTCTCTACAGTGGCGCCCAAACTAAAAAAAGGTGATAGATGATGATTTTCCACCACCGGGATTTGGCGATTGGGTCCCCGGATCCCCAGTCTCCTTTAAAGCGGGGAGTATATAAGGTATTTCTTCCGCCTTCTTAGGATGTCTTCGTGATGTAGTGATCAGCACGCTAGGCGCATATTCCAGAGTTCGTGGTTCGAGTCCCGGCGAGGGCATTGCTCACCTTTCACAACTCTTGCTTTCAAAAAATACCTAATGTCTCTAAAAAAGTATAAATAAAATTTTCCTTTTGTCCATAAGCAATTATCGCTTTCCCTCGTACTCGCAACCGTGGTGTAACTGGTAGCACACTTCGCTTGCAGTCAAAAAACCCGGAATTCAAATATCGTTGACTGAATAATTGATTTTTTGTGTTTCCTAATACGATGATATGAACTAATATAAATATAAATATTTAATTGCTTTACAGTGTGGTCTGACTGAAATGTGATGGACGATAATTCCGTATCACCAGAATTTGGTCGACCGACTTCATTTCTCATCCCAAACGTACTTTAGGACGGGAGGAAAGGATGGAGAATTATTGCTTTTTCTCGTATGTGTAACTGAC
>KK112744.1:24078-34887 GCA_000611955.2 Stegodyphus mimosarum
GGATGGAACGAACAGCTAAAAGATCTGGAACCATCTGAAGGAGTGGGAGTGCAAGAATTGATTTAATCAAACGCTAACGCCCTGAAGTGACCTCTATTAAGTGTAGTTTTGAGATTCCTTAAAACTTTCCTGCTCAGAACTAACAATATGAAAGTTATAATTCCAGATTAAAATTTTTCGGAAAGTTGGTAAATAATAAAAATTAAACTCACTTTTAACATGGGAGAGAAACATTCATTTTCCCCCTAAAATCGGACTTGAACTTTCCTGGCACTCTTCCAACAAGAACTTTGCTCTTTCTACTTCCTTGTACGAAGTAAAAAGGAAGTATTGTAATTGCGAAAAACTTCGGGTATCATATTTCAACGAAAATATCTATTTTGACAGCTATCGAATGCAAGTTAACCTGCATGCAATAATTCTGGAATTATCAACAATTTAAAACTTTTTTAAGTGCGGCTATGCCTAATTTTTGGTCATGATAGCGGCCATATTTGTTTACATTTGAAGCTTAGCAGAATAGTAGAGTTGTTGCCAGTCTAAAGAAACTGAGCCTCGCACCAACAAAGCAACGTCTTCTTTTATTATTGCGAATTAAATTATGCTTGATTCACTTTGGTATTATCCTTTAAGTTATTAGCTGGTTTTTGCGTCAAATTGTAATTTTAATGGTAGAAATTCTTTTTTTAATTGTTTTAACTGTACTTGGTGTTTTATGCTTTTCTACGTCTTTCAATTTTTGATGAAAATATTTTGAA
Source organism: Stegodyphus mimosarum (assembly GCA_000611955.2). NCBI lineage: Eukaryota > Metazoa > Arthropoda > Arachnida > Araneae > Eresidae > Stegodyphus > Stegodyphus mimosarum. The sequence continues at coordinate 24,837 of KK112744.1, forward strand.
TTTTTATTTATTTTTGTCTTATTGCGAAGAGAGAACTGAATTAATGAGTAGCGCATGCGCATTAGGTAAGCGACGCTGAATCGTCTGTGAAAAACTGTTTCTTTTTTTTATTTGTTTAATCTCTTTTATACATTGTTTTAGATTTATTTTAGTGGTTGAATACAACTTGTAGTAATTCCTGAGATGCTATTATTTTTGCTCACTCTGAGTTATAAAATGAATGAGATGTAACGCTGTTAAGTGAACTTAGCCCCGAAGTGTGGCTATGGTAAATAAATATAGTGAAATTTAAAGAGTGCATTTATTCTATTGTGACTTATGCGCTATCGATGAAGTAGATTTAATTCAAAATTCGTTAACTGTGAATTCTATATGTTTAAATGAAATGCAGGGAAATAACATATAATTTAATATTCCGTACAAGGAATTCATCTGGTGTACACATCAGATTTTTTTGGCTAATGAAGCGTTCACTGGCGGAGCAAAGTGAATCAATTCATGAATGAATAGCAGATTTCTATTCCTGGCTCTCTTTCAACAAGAACTCGTCGTGAACTGTAAAAGAGCTATACCTTCGTTTACAAGAACTGGAGCAAATTCGCTTAGCAAACTTAATCGGTTCTTTGGATCAGTTCCGGAGCGTCACGTCATGCTTTACCTTACACGGGGGCGGATAGGACTATCCGGAATTTATAAAATTTCTGAGGTACAGGTGGTCATACTTCCCCTTTGTAACCCGATATCGAATGTTTAAAAGCGGTTCAATCATTAATCATGGTTACAAAATTCATGCAACGTAAAACAATACACTCATTGGAAGGAAAATAAAGTTAATGATGGTTCCTCTTCCCGGCTCAAGAAAACCTAAAAATAATCTAATGGCAAATGCACTAAATTTATCGTCTTAACTCGTCCTAGGTAGCTCATTGCAAATGTAATATTTGCTGGATTTAATATTTTTTACTGCACAGCCTAAAAGCGGAGAATTTTCGTGTTCAGCCACCCAGACATAGGCTTCTTCACGGCTAAGCAGGCAAGGTCAGTTGTCTTAACTAACCAACGAATCAACCCCGATGATTTCACAATGATGCCGGCGTCTTTACATAAGTCCGCGATTATTTATTTAGATAAAGATCCAGACGTCCAGACATCCTGATGAATATTACATTCTTCAAGGTACAAACTGACTTTCATGAAGGTGGTATCACACATTCAGAATATATCGGAAGAATAAATCTTTAGTAAAATTTTCTGCTTTGTCACGCGATATACGAAACAGCTAAACGTCAGGGATCACTTTGGATTATCATGTACAAGCGAAATTCTGCATTACAAATGAGAGCCGGTAAAGGAGGATCTGATGCTGATAACTGACTGTTTGTTGAAAACGAAGAATTGAGATTTTTTAAGCCCAAAGCAGCATTAGCCCAGAAGGGCTTCCTTTCTCTTCGCCATCGACGGAACAGCTGGCCCATTGGGTTAGGTGCTTTTCAGTCAAAAGGTCTGTTAGTCTCAAAACGGGATTTTGCGTTGAATCATTCACTATAAATGTCTGAATCACTTTTCAGATTGTTGCCACCAAATATTATCTCCCAGTATTATATTTAAAGGAATTAAATAGCGAAGAACCTGCATGAATATATGTATGTTTCTCGCGTTGTGAAAAAACAACGGAACCTAGAGCCATCAAATTTTGGATAACTTAGTCCTGTACTCGAACATGGGCACCTGGAAGCACGCATCTTGAATTTCGAATTGGTTTATTAGGTGGAGAAACATTAGATTTTTTGAAAGCAGGAGAGATAAAAAATGAGCAATGCCCTCGATGGAATCGAACCAAGGGCCTCTCGAATATTCGCCGATCGTGCTGACCACTACACCACGAAGGTACGCTAAGAAGGTGGGAGAAATACCTTATAATATAATTCATATTTTTTAAACTTTAACGAATTTTTGATGAAGAAACGCAACAATTTCAAAGCCAGCAATGGCAACACATTACGAAAAAAAAATTATCGTCAGAGCGCAAGTTTGTCTATCGGAAATTCTGCTGTCTTTCAATATTTTGTGATATTGCTGTTGAACTGAATGTTATGTGAGTGAAGAAAGAAAAATATGATATTTGATAAATAAGGGAAATTTCCAAGCGAGCAGTGGCAACACATTGGGTGGAATAAAATATTTTTATCTCCAGCGCGCGAGACCGTCTATCGGAAGTTCTAAAGATATGCTGTTTTTAAATATTTTTAGCCCAAATGCTGTCGAAACGTGCACATATGTGTAAATGGAAAAAACGAGGCCATTACACGTAAAAGCTTCCAGATTTTTTTTAATATATTTAGCATCTTTTTTTTTTTTTGTGTCTTTAAATAGTGAAGCATCTGTATATATTTTATTCCTGGGAAATTCCCTTTAAATAGTGAAGCATCTGTATTATTTTTTCCTCGTGAAAAAACAGCGTCGCCAAAACACACAAAAGTTTGCATGCACTTAATCCTCCACCCGAAAATGTACACCTTGAAGCCTGAATTGTGAATTTCTAATTTTTTTTTTCATAATTTAGGCGAGTTTAATGAAAATTTGATTAACAAACTCGACGATTCAAAAGCTATCTTTTTGCTAAGTTGCAAAAAGATAGCTTTTGAATAGCTTAGACAAAAGATGTTTATTACTGAAATTTAACTACAAACTGAATTTTTAAAAGTAACATGTTGCGCTCGGCAAAGCGTAAGATTATTCCTCAAATTTAAACTGAAAACTCAGAAATTTAAAGTAAATGTTTTGGCAATGCCTAAAATGAAATATTTTTATCATCCACTTCCCAGCCTCTTACCATTCGTCAAAGCAAAAGATATTTAATTTTTCTTTTGAATTTAATTAATGTTATTGACAAACCAAAGGATATAATATATAAATATAAAAGAAATAAGCGCAGTTATTCGTCTCTGTTACTAGTAATTACAATTTAAAACAGTGAAATCACACTATGCACTCATTAAAATCATTATATATATATATTTCCTTTTTATAAAGTGACCTGTCATGTAAAAAGAACAAACAACTTTACCCTCTACACTGATTTTATAGTATTAAGAAAACCGAAAGGATACCAAACACCAAGTTGAAGATTTCCTTACTTCGAAGGTCATAGAGGTTAAATTATTAAACTACACTCACGTTTGTGAAAATTGCAACACCAAGAAGGAATCGTCATAATTGAATGCAATTTAATACACAGTTGAGTGGTAGTGGTACAAATAAATGATTAAATGTTCAAAGCAAACAAACAAGAAAAAGAGATCAGAATCAGGATTTTGTGTGGCCACCACGCGCCGCCATAAGTGCTGCTACACGACGTGGCATGGAGTCAAACAAAGTTTGAATGTCTGACTGAGGAAGAGCATTCCATATCGTTTGTACGCGTACCCAAAGTTCGTCTGCAGACGCAACAGGACGAGGATCACGAGCAAGACGCCGACCAATGACATCCCACACATGTTCAATTGGCGACATATCCGGGGAACACGCAGGCCAAGGAAGAAGCTGTACCTGCTGCGCTGCAAAGAAGGATTTAACAATCCGAGCAGTATGAGGGCGGGCATTGTCCTGTTGAAATACAGCGCCTGGCAAGCTTTGAAGGAAGGGAACAGCTTCGGGCTGTAGAACTTCACGGATATACCGGTTGCTGTTCAGATTGCCCACAATTCGTAGCAATTGAGATCGTCTATGATATGCTATGGCGCCCCAGACCATAACTCCGGGTGTTCGTCCACTGTGGCGTTCGATAATGCACTCCGGAAGGTGGCGTTCACCGGCATAGCGTCTGACACGAATGCGGCCATCATGGTACCACAAATTAAAGCGGGATTCGTCAGAAAACACGACATGCTGCCAATCAGCACGCCAGTCTCTATGCTGATTGGCCCATTGTAGCCGCAGGCGGCGATGGTCGTGCGTTAGGGGGATCCTGTATAAAGGAGTCCGTGCGCGCAGTCCACACTGCAGCAGACGTCTACGAATTGATGAAGCACACAATGAAACACCTGTAGCTATTGACCACAGTGCTGCCAATTGTCTAGAGGAAGCTGTACGGTCCGTCCGCGCCATGCGGACCAGGTGTCTATCATCGCGAGCTGACGTCACATTTCGGGGTCCACTCCCGGATTTCCGAGTTGTCCGACACTCGTCCGTCCACTGCTTCCAAACGCGCATCACTGTGCTGCTGTTACGCTGCACACGAGAGGCTACTGCACGATACGACAATCCAGCTTCACGAAGGCCGATGATTCTCCCTCGTTCAAACTCTGTAAGTTGTTCAAATCTCGCTCTCTTTCGTCGACGAGGCATAAGTACAGATTGAGTTAACGTTTACCACTAGCAGATAACCACCGATAACCATACACGCCTCGCTACAGCCGTCTATTTATTCGGATCCGTCAGCCGTTCAGAGGGCGCTGCTCAGCATACGCATGCGCTACGGATTTGCAATTCTAATCATTTGCATATCATGCGCTACTTTGCATTTCCTGAAAATTTCAGCTCACTCGCGTAAGTCCTTCATCGTGTTGCAATTTTCACAAACGTGAGTGTACATTCAAGGAAACTGAAAACTGTCTGAATTTCCAGACGTTCTATTGTAAATGAGGCCGATGAAATAATAATGAGGATAATGACTTCCTGTCACGTACGTAATTCGAAATGGTTTTAGTTAGCAACCGGCAGTTAAGTTGCTGATAACTTTTGTTGGAATTATAATACCTCTTTGAGCAGATAATGCTTAAATCAAATTTTTAGAATTAATTTCAATGTAGTAAGTATATAACTGAAATTGAGCGGTACGAATACCGGCCAGATTCATCGTAGAAAATCGTGAATAACTTTTTTAAAGTGCTTTCGTTTTAAAGCAGACGATATTTCAATCATTGAAACTGTACTTTACAATGAAAATGAATGATTCCCCGTTGAAAAAAATCTGATGTATACACCACATGACATCCTTGTATGGAATATTAAATTATACTCATTTTTTCTTGCATTTCATTTAAACTTAATGCATTGAATTAAATCTACTTCGTCGATAGCGCATAAACCACAATATAATAAATGCACTCTTTAAAATTCACTATATTTGTTTACCATGGTGACACTCTAGCGCTAGGTTCACTTAACAGCGTTACATCTCATTCATTTTATAACTCAGAATGCACAAAATTTATGTATATCATCGAAAGAATTATCTACTCGTAGCCACATGTTCTATTCAAGTATAATATAAATCTAAAACGATGTATAAAAGAAATTAAACAATCAAAAACAAAGAAACCGGTTTTTCGCAAACGATTCAGTATTTCTCATTCAATTAATTCAGATCTCACATCGCGACAAGGCAAAAATACATAAAAACTCAGAATATCTCTATTAAAAATTACGAAGTAAATCTTAAACACTTATTTTCTCGAATAAATTCCAGAATGGATTAAACATGATTTAATTCGCAGTAATAAAAGAAGGTGTTATCTGTCTTGTTGTGAAGATTAGTTTCTCTAGATTGGCAACAAATCCACTATTCTGCTAAGTTTTAAATGTAAACAAATATGGCTGCCATGGGAAAAATGCTTAGTCATACTTAAACAAGTTTTAAATTGTTGATAATTCTGGAAATCTTGCGAGCAGATTTACTAAAGGCATAGAAACCTTAACCGGAAGATAAGAACAACATAATTCAATCATTTTTAAAGAAAAAAATGCTCAATTTACCAACATACATGAATAAAAAAAGTCTGATGTGTACACCACATGCCTTCCTTGTACGGAATATTAAATTATACTCAGTTGTCTTGCATTTCATTTAAACACATTGAATTAACAGTTCACGAATTTTGTATTACAGAAACCTTAACCGCAAGATAAGAACAACATAATTCAATCATTTTTAAAGAAAAAAATGCTCAATTTACCAACATACATGAATAAAAAAAGTCTGATGTGTACACCACATGCCTTCCTTGTACGGAATATTAAATTATACTCAGTTGTCTTGCATTTCATTTAAACACATTGAATTAACAGTTCACGAATTTTGTATTAAATCTACTTCGCCCATAGCGCTAGAACTGATATAGAATAAATACACTCTTTAAAGTTTCCTATATTTATTTGCCATAGCCTTCGGCGCTTGGTTCACGTAACAGCGTTACATCTCATTCATTTTGTAATTCAAAAATAATAGCATCTGAAGAATTATTCAGTTCTATTCAAGTACTATAATAAATCTAAAATGATGTATACAAGAAATTAAACAAATAAAAAAAAAGAAACAGTTTTTCACAGACGATTCAGAGCCGCTTACCTAATGCGCATGCGCTACTAACTAATTCAGTTTTCACTTCGCGATAAGGCAAAAATACATAAAAATTGAAAATATTTTCACTGAAATTTGAAAGATAAAAAAAAACATGAAGTACAGTTAAAACAATTAAAAAAGCAATTTTTACAATTTGTACGCAAAAGCCAGCTAATAACTTAAATGATAATTTCAGAATGAATCAAGCATAATTTAATTCGCAACAATAAAAGAAGACGTTACTTTGTTGCTGCGGTGTTTCTCTAGATTGGCAACAAATTCACTATTCTGCTAAGCTTCAAATGTAAAGAAATATAGCCGCCATCATAACCAAAAATTAGGCTTAGCCGCACTTAAAAAACTTTTGAATTTTTTATAATTCCGCAATTGTTGCATGCAGGTTAACTAAGAGCATAGAAACCTTTACACGAAAGATAAGAACAACATAATTCAGTCATTTCTAAAGCAAAAAATGCAAAATTTACAAACTTGTAAGAATAAAGAAACTGAGCTCACTGAGCCGAGTAACAGAGTGGATATTTTGTTCATTGGTCATCAGGATACAATAGGCATTTAGGATTGAAAATATGCTTTGACCTATATTTGAAGTTTTTGCCCGAGGGCGCTGGCTTAAATGTACAGGAGTATTATTTAAATGTATAGGAGTGCTCACGCCGAAAAGACGAATCAATGGACGAGTGACGCCACTAGCGGCTAAAAGAGTATTTTGAGATGTTGTATGAGGAATTTGAAAATTAGCTTGGGGAAGCAATTAAAAATTTACCATTTTGGATTGTGGTGAATGGTTCTTGGCCTTTTGACAGTATGTTCAATAGTTGCGTCATAGTTTACAAGTTCTCTGATATGGTGGTATTCTGAATTTTGCATTTTCTGAAAAATGTTATAAGAAGTAGAAAGTATTTCGAAATGTATGGAATCGGGCGTTGTACAGTGGATACATATACATGCATTTGTATACTTTTGGTGCGGCCGATTGCAACCAAAACGCGAGGTGTACATCTACATGTTATAGCAGCCCTATACACAAAATTTCAACGTTCTGAAGCTACTCGTTTTTGAGTTATGCGAGATACATACATACATCTTCAGAATCCATTTTAAAACAGTTTTATAATTATTTGGGGAGGGAAAAAGTCTTTTATTTTGTCCTTACTCAAGCATGTCACTCAAAAACATCTTTAAAATTACATTCGATAGCAGTCAAAATAGATATTTTCGTTGAAATATAGTTGAAATATAGTAATTTTTCGCGATTACAATAGTTCCTTTTTATTTCGTAAAATTAAGTATAAAGATAGGTAATGGAGACAGGTTGAAATTACTTTTCTACAATGGTTGCTACTTATGAAACTCAAAAGTGTTTCTGTTGTGTGTTATTGTTTGTTTTAAAAACTGCTCTGTTTCCATTAAGTCGCTAAATGCTAGGAGATAATTTTGTATCACGTTAGAGAAAAGGAAATCCAAAATTGTTCATCAGAAACTGCATAGAGGCAGATAATCATGCGGCTAATAAATGGATTAAAAAATATATTACGCCTAAAGGGGCGTTTTTTTTAACGTCTTATGCGTTACCTTTGTTTAGTAAATAGAATATTCTTCGCACTTGAACTACATAACATTCAATTCAACAGCAATTTCACAAAATATTTAAAAACAGCAGAATTCCCGATAGACAGACTTGCGCACTAGATATAATTTTTTTTCCTCTTTTTTCTTTTTTCCTTCGTACAGTAATGCCATTGCTCGCTCTGAAATCGTTGACTTTGTTAACCAAAAATTCGTTAAAGGTTTACAAAATATGAAATAAACATTTAAACAGATTAAAAATTTGGGCTTCCAGGTGCCCATGTCGGGTGGGGAATTACGTAATTTAAAATTTGATGGGTTTAAGCACCGTCGCTTTTTCACAATGCGAAAAAAATATATACATTTATGCAGATTCTTTATTACTTAATTTCTTTAAATATAATGCAGAGCTCTAATACTTGATGGCAACAATTTGAAAAGTGCTTCAGACTTTTACAGTGGAGGACGCAAAATGTGTAAACGAAACTAATAGTCCTTCTGGGCAAACTACACCTTTGGGCTAAAAATAATTATATAACTCACGCAGACAACTCTGATCTTTTTCTGAAAGCAAACAAACACACCTTTGATCTTTTTCTGAAAAATACCACAGTCGCATATAATAATATATTGTTTAGCATTTAGACTTTCAACCAGGTTATTATAAACGCTTTCAAATGTTATTACAGGAAAAGTGGTCAGAAAATTATGAATGGAATTTAATTTTGTGACCTTGTAAGGTTTTAGTTAAACTAACCAAGTTTTATTTTAATTTAAATCTGTCTATCTCCTCTCTGTTTCAACTTCCCGTCAGAAGAAGCGCGCGGTTTCAGCTTATGCTAATTTCGAAGTACAGCGAAGTACTATTTAAGCCAGAGGTAGAAACCTCTTAGTGTGAGAGAGCTTAGTCTCAGACCACGGTCACTCTGCTCAACGTTCGCCTGACCAGCTAGCAGTTTAAATTTATAAGCCATAGTGCTTACTACGTGATTGCATTGTAAAACAATTTGAAGTGCGTTAGTATTAGTATATCTTGCTACGCACCCTTTTAGGTAGAGGCCAATCTCCACGAATCGCTCTGTGAGCAAAATTTGATTTAATTTCTATTTTAGGTTTAGTCTTTAAATTTATTTGATTGTTAAGTTCGACCCAAGTGCGGTCTTTTACTTTCTGTATCTCTCCCGAGTTGGGAAGTGCGTAATTAATAGTGATTTAATAAAAGAGGATTTCAAATCCCTTCACGTGCAGTTATTATCCAGCCCAGCAGTTACATCAGAACAAAGCTTACATTTCATCAGCTCACTGTTCCAGTTCAGGACCTGAGAAGAAACACCCTGGTAAATATTTCACAATGTTCTCAAAAAACACACACAGAATACTCAGTCCTGATAGTGGCGCTCGAACCAAAAGAAGAGGATGGCCTCAACGACAAGAAGACGAACCTGAGATGCCGGCTGTACCTGTCCAGAATCCTGAGATAGCACCTCCTGGCATAGAAGGATTCGGCTACATCGTACAAACCATGCGAGCAACCATGAAGCCAGCGGCAAGTTTTGACGGCAAGACAGCCGTAATTAATTTCCTAGAAAAGCTAGACTCCCACTTCATGCTATATCCAGTTCACGAATTTCAGAAAGTCGCTCTTGCTACCAGAGCTTTGAAGGGCCAAGCGCTAAGTTGGTTCAAGTGCATCGGAAAGAATCTCTTGGGGGAACCAGGAAGCCCCACACATACGTATGAAAATTTCAAGAATTCGTTGGTGCAAGCATTTCCTGTGGTGCGAGATCGAGCCAGACTGGAAGCTGAACTCTTTAGTCGATATCAAGAAAAAATAGAAGATTTGTCAAATTTTATTTTGAGAAAAATTCAAGTTTTCAAGCTTTTGTATGGAAGTCGCCCGGATCCTGAAATTATTCAAGTTATACTTCCTAGGCTACTGCCCCAAGTTCAAGATTTCATCGAGCTAAGAAATCCAACAACATTAGACAGATTATTTGAGCTCGCAGTACAATTTGAAAGCCGAAGAACAGCCGACAACGAACGACGACGCCAATTTGAGCGAAGAAGTCAGTGGAGTTCGCCAAGACCGCAGCAAAAGCAAAATCAAAGTTACGGGAATAA
>KK112744.1:48751-62487 GCA_000611955.2 Stegodyphus mimosarum
TATGGACTTTTTGTGCTTATTGTACTTGCTTCTGTTTCATTTCATTTTGGATTATTTTGTTCATGAACATTACATTTAATATCAGTTATTTGTAAAAATTTCTTTGGCTTTAATTCAGTAATTTAAACTAGATATATTCCTTAAGTTGTTAAAGTATTTCTTTTTGTGCTTATTGTACTTGCTTCTGTTTCATTTCATTTTGGATTATTTTGTTCATAAACACTACATTTAATATCAGTTATTTGTAAAAATTTCTTTGGCTTTAATTCAGTAATTTAAACTAGATATATTCCTTAAGTTGTTAAAGTAATGGAACGGATGGTAAATAATCGATTGCTTTTATTCCTCAGAAGTACAATCAATAAACAACATCATGTAATGTTTCCTGTTTTGCAATCCTTCTTTAACGAAATTTGGGGAGTTTACAGTTGATATTTACACCTAAGTAATGAAGCAACGTACAATCTAACAAGTTTTTAAACCCCAAACTGTTTACGACCAGATAATAGAACATCAACCATATACCATATTTAGCTTCTTTTAAAATTACGCCAAAGTCGAAATTGCGTCAAATTCTCTTCTCAGCATGCGCAGTGTGCATAATTAGTTTAACATTGTTCAACTGAATGTGCGGTCTGCAATTACGTTACTCGAGGCGAGCATGCCTGGGCCACCACCCCCAGGGCCAAGTCCAGCACTCCCGGGGCCCCCCGCGCTACTAGCACCACTCCGCGCTAAAACATACCAGACCCCGGGCCGGCCAATAAGTGACCTTTCCGGAGCCTCCAGAACCACTAGATTCGTAATTTGTATGCCCCCGTGGCCGAGACTGCCTAGGTACAAACCCTAGCCAGTAATAGCCTCGCAGAATTCTCTACGGCGACCCCCCAAGACGAAAATATCATACGCGCTGTGCTACTTGTTCCGACTCAGTTGATATGCTGCCTCATTGGCTCATGGCAGCGTAAACTGTGCATCATGGTTCTCCAATTACAGAAGCGTTGAAGGTTAACATCGAGCATCGTTGCCACAGAATAAAATAGAACAATTAATAAAAATTAAAAAAAAATCTGAAATGTTTCAGATTTTAAATTACGTCCAAAAGGACGTTTATTTAACATTTTGTGTGTTACCTTTATTTGTTAAATACCATGTTCTTCGCACTTAAACCATAAAATTCAGTTCAACAGCAATATCGCAAAATAATTTTAAATTGAGCATATCTTTAGAAATTTCGGTACACGCTCTCACGCGCTGGAGATAAAAATGTTTTTCTTTACAACGTTGGTATTGCTGGCTTTGAAATCTTTGAGTTTGTTAATGAAAAATTCGTTGAAGTTTTAGAGAATATTGTTACGAATTTCACATTTATTTGGCTATTTATTAAAACTGTAATTAGAATTCCTTTTTATTTTTCCGTGCAACGCACGCAGATCATTTTTGAAGAGAAAGCTACGTCAAAAAAAAAAAAAACATGCATACATTTATGCAGATTTTTCATTTTTTAAAATTTAATGCAGAGCGATAACATTTAGTGGCAACAATTTGAAAAGTGATACGCCGTTTTTGTGTTTCCGACGCAAAATCGCAAAACGAAAGTAATAGTCCTTCGGGACTAAATCCCTTTGGACTAACAATAAATTCCATATTCAAAAACAACATAAATAAGAATGCTATCAACAGACGTCACGCGACTACACTCTGTTCACTTTCTCTCGTGAAAAAGGGCAGATGAATACGCAATTCCTGCTCAAAGCGTGATACCACGAACGTAAGAACAAGCGGTGTGTCACCAGGGTGAGTGGGCCTGAGGCCCTACCCCTTGTCGAATAGGTAAGTACTTCGAGTAATGTCAGCAGATAACTAAAATAATTTTAATAATATTTTTTTATAAATAATACTTGTATTTTAATAACGGGAATTTTAGAATTATAATAAAGGTTTCAGAAAACAAGCTAGCATTAATAGTGGATTTCAGAACTTAAATTACGTGGTGGATCGGAAAAATTGATGCCATCCGGAAAAGCTGAGAAAAGGGGAATGAGCTGGCCAAAAAACGTGATAGTGACACAGCACTGGTTATGACTCCGGTTCTGGTCACTCTTCTAACTTCCAATAGATACACCAAAAATATGAACAATCTAGTTAAGCGCAGCTGTGGTATTTGATTGGTTCATAGTGAGACCCCATTTTAATATCCATGTCGTATATTCACAATATATAAACTAAGTGAAACTCATTTCGCATGCTGTTCTTTTTTGTTTCTTTTCTTAAGAATTAGAAAATCAGTCTGAATACTTTTTACTTCCCTGTACGAAGTAAAAAGGAAGTTTCGTAAACGGGAAAAATTTTGGGTATGATATTTCAACGAAAATATCCATTCTGACCGCTACTGAATGCAATTTATCGATGTTTTTGCGTGACATTTGTACGCAATGATAGAATAATGGACTCTACCCCCTTCGAAAAATTATAAAACTGATTTAAAATGGATTCTGAAGAGATTTTTTTCGTGGCGGCTGTACGTACGTACTTACGCACGTATGTATCTCGCATAATTGAAAAGCGAGTAGCATCAGAATGTTTAAATTTTGCATATAGGACTGCTATAACATGTAGATGTGCGCTTTGTATTTTGGTTGCAGTCGGCCCTAACAAATATATATACTATATCCATTTGGTTACTCGGCTCAGTGACTTTGTAAATTGCGCATTTTTATGCTTCAAAAATGATTGAATTATGTTGTTCGCATCTTCCGGTTAAGGTTTTTATACCTTTAGTTAACCTGCATGTTATAGTTGTAGAATTATCAACAATTTAAAAGTTGTTTAAGTGCGCCGAAGCCTAATTTTTTTGCCATAGCAGCCATATTTGCTTATATCTGAAACTTAACAGAATAGTGGATTTGCTACCAATCTAGAGAAACTAAGCTTCTCAACAACAAAGACAACGCCTTCTTTTATTATTGCGAATTAAATCAAGCTTCGTCCATTCTGGAATTTATTTGAGGAAATAAGTGTTTAAGATTTACCTCGTAATTTTTAATATAGATATTCTGAGCTTTAATTAGTCCAAAGGGTCTTTGTCAAACAACAAACACATCAAAAGTAAACACAACATTGCAATAGTTGCCAAAAACAAAAGAGAGAAAAATGCAATTAATAAGCAGACGATATTTAGAAAAGTACAGATATTTAGACTGGAAAATGAAATTATCTGAAATTAACCACACGCGCAGACAATATTTAGAAAAGTAAAGATCTTCAAACCTGAAAAGGAAAATATATAAGTTATTCCATCAATAAATGCCATAAGTTTGCTTACATCTTCATTATTTTATGAGTTATTAAACATCAAAATGTGTCCGGGACTTTATAAACACCCTGCACTTCAAAATGCATATTCAAGGAAGAAACGAATTGTTTCGAATGTTGCAAAGGTAAAAAAATTATTGTTAAAAGAAAATCTTCGAAGACGAATGACGGTTAAGTTCATTCAGATGATCAGTGTCGACTGTAAGCAAAGTGATTAATGCTGATTTGAATCTTAGAAAGGAGAGAAAACTTAATGCGCATTGTCTTTTCTCGCGACATATCGCCGAAAGCAAAACGCGCTGCAGAATTCTTTATTAGAAACAATTATTTTACTAAAAATGGAAAAAATGTTGTCACAATAGATGAATGTTGCCTATAATTAATCACCGCATATAATTAAAGCCTATAATTAATCATCATGCTTTGACATGAAAAGCTTATAATTAATCATCGCGCTTCCCGTGTGTGACACTTTTATACTGTTGTTATTCTTCTGGTATACAGCGAAAAATTCCTGTCTCTGCTCTTTCCAGTTTCCTGAGTGAATCCCGAATTGGGCCTGACGTTTGAGAAAGTCCATAAATAGGTGAGGTTTAAGCTCCAGGTGAGGTTTAAGCTGAGGAGGGAAAAATTTGAAGCCCATTTCTTCCCGCTAGAAAATGCCAAGACAGGACGGAGCTGTAGAAGGGGCTGTGGTCAGGCACCGTTTAGCTGGTTACGTGGACTAAAGCAGGGAATCTAACGTCATGAAGGGACGTGGCTTGCCGACTACTGCACATAACAGGATATCTGCTCACTCATTGGTTTGCCTGATTTGTTTGTAGTCGGTGGGCAGCGAAGGGGCATTTTCGAAGTTTTAAACTTATTATGATAGATAATAGAAAAATGGTTTGTTAAAGGCAGATACATGGTTTTTGCAAGCATATGCATAAATACCCATAGATATTTAATATTTTTCATCTCCGGCGAGAGTAAATCTTTAATTTCTGTGCATTCACAGTCTATTTCGAGTAAAGTCAATTACAGTAATTTAGCATATATCAGAAATTTTTACATAAGAAATATGTATAAATATAATTTGAATGAAAATTACATGCATTATTTTTAATACCCACTTAAAGTCAATTTTCCTTCGAAATTCCTCCACGATGGCATTTCTTCCTTTAAGCAGACAGCCCTTGCATGCTTTGCCCTATTTAATAAAAACTTACGCATGTGCCTGACCTAGTATGTATCACCCTTTGTTGCGAAATATTTGCCGAATTTCACGATTTATCCCTCCAGATGTTCCTTAATTTTCAATTACGCCATCCTTTCTGCGATGAAATAACTTACACTATGTGATGCACGGAATAATATTGAAATATTCAAGAGTCGTATTGCAAGAATTATTGAAGAGGCAAAATTTATTTTAACGAATCCTTATATTAAAATAACACACAATCCTTAATATTTGATGACTATTTTAAATCCGTTTTAGTTATGCCTAATTTCAACGCATTCAATGAAATGTTGACCTAATATATAATGAGATTATTCAAAAAATATAAGTATAATTTGAACTTTTTCTATGATTAAGTAATATAATAATACTTTCTATAAATTACCCCAAGTAAATATCAGTTCTGGTTGCTGAGGTAGTTTTAAAGATATCCTTAATGCTCTACAAAAAAATATCGAATCAGCTTTCCACGTTCTCGCATAACCCTTAGCTGAAAATTTATTAGTATTATTAGTTAAATAATTTATCATTTGAATTACATTTAGCGGTCAGCCAAATATTGCGCTTGAGAAATTTTTCGTTGAATGTACTGACTCCTTACGGTTTCCAGACTCTACAGATGCCTATTGAGGGCTGAAAACTTTCAACGTTTTGTTGGATTGATTGGCTACTGAAAGCTTTCAACGTTTTGTCCTCGATTATGTCTTAAAACTGAAACCCTCCCGTTTAAAAACCAATACTGCAGAATCTTGTTTCCTGGAATTGTGATAACCCCTTAGCGAGTAAAAAGAGAAGTAGGAAGCTCCGACAACTTACCGAAGTGCACAAATTTTAATAATTCAATTCTGTTTGTTGAGCAAATTTAAATTTTGAATTATTCTGCGACTTCTTGAATGGCAACAGTTATTTTGCTTAATTTTTACTTCCTCTCTTTGTTTTTTTAACGCTTGAATAACAAAGTTATTTCTATGTGATAAATAACCTTTACATCGTTTCCGTATGAAGTAGAAATCATTTGCTTGCCATTTAGCATCAACCTGAAGTTATTAAAAAGGTCACTTTCCTTAATATGTACGAGTAATGATGTTAATTTATGATGCTGGTTTGGCGGTAATTGTTTTTTTCCTGTCCTCTCATTCTTAAAGTAACTGGTCATTTGAATTCCTATTAGAATTTCAGCAGTATAAGTAGAAAATATAAACAGAAAATTTGTTTGCATTTGATCGCTAGATATGAAATTTTTAATTTGACTTTCCGTAATATATGCGAGTAATGTGTAATGTATGTATGATGTTGGTTTGGTGCATAATCGTTCTCCAGAACTCTTAAAGTAACTGGTCATCTAGATTCCTGTTAGAGCATCAGCAGTATAAAGCGTAAAATATAAACGGAGAGATTGTAATATTTAATACTAAATGTGATTTTTTTTTTAATTACTGGATTGGTGTTTCTTACTTATCAATTAATACCAATATCTCAAGATTCTTTCAAATGTTTTGGATTTTAGAAGCCAATGGAACTTTGTACTTCGAGATTGCCTAGCATATTTGACTAAAAATTTGCGCGAGAAATATGTGAACAGTTAGAAAGCTGTTTATAGTAGTTATTTGTGTTACATCATATACTTTCTGCCATTAAAAATATATTATGGTACATAATTTATCAAGATATTAGCATCAGCATATATAGTTGGAAAAGAATCTTCATTTTTATCACTGAGAAGCCATGTATACTACATTTTTTTTTTTTACACAAATGTGATTTATAAATGAGAGCTGTATATATTATAGATGTTAAAATCTTCACGATGAAGCAATAAAATGAAGTAAGTGACACTGAAGAGAAACTTCATACGTGTGATGCCTTATTTATATTAAATGTCATGTTTGTGCCACGTGTCATATTTCATTAACATGTAATGCCACATGTCACGTAGAAGTACATGTGAAACTATGAGATGAAAGAGGATGAACTTATACACATTGGTGTGAAAACATATGGTAGTAATAAATGTAGGAAATCTTTTGCATTAAAGTAATTTTAAGAGACATGCTTGCTCATACTAGTGAAAAACAGCACGTGTGTAATACATGTGGCGAGTCCTTTTCATGCAGCAATCAGCTCAAGAAACATGTGCCTTTCCACTCTGGAGAAAAACTTTACCCGTGTGATTTGTGCAATCAGTCATTTGCATTAGAAAGTCAAATAAAGGTCCATATGCTTACCCACACTAAAGAAAAGCTACATGTATGTGTTGTATGTAATGCATCGTGCAAATCGCTAAGTGCATTAAAGAGTCATATGCGTGTCCACACAGGAGAGAAACCATACATATGCGATATTTGTAGTAAGTCCTTTGCAGGAAGACCTGCATTAAAGTCTCATATGCTTATTCACACTGGAGAGAAACCGCATGAATGTGATGTATGTGGTATGTCCTTTGCAACCAGCCTTGTGTTTAACAGACACATGTTGGTCCATACTGAAAAGAAGCCTTATATGTGTAATATATGTAATGCACAGTTTGTAATGAAAAAGTATTTAAAGAGTCATATGCGTATCCACACAGGTGAAAAACCATATGTATGTGATATATGTAGGAAATCATTCTCATGCTCTACTGGTCTAAGAAGTCATAAGTTATTTCACACAGGTAATAAATCACATACGTGCAATATTTGTAACAAGTCATTTGGACTTCCTGGTCAGTTAAAAAATCACATTCGTGTTCATACTGGCGAGAGACCTCATGTTTGTGATATATGTAGCAGGGCATTTCTAACCAGATATAAACTAAAGATTCATATGTTTGTTCATGGTGGTGAAAAGCCATATGTGTGTGAAATGTGTAGCAAGTCATTTCCAAATGAACATAGGCTAAAGAGTCACATGTTTGTTCATGGTAGGGAGAAAACATATAGATGTGCAGTGTGTAGTAAGTTATATGCAAACAAACATTCCTTGAACATTCACATGATTTCTCATACAGGTGAGAAATCATATAAATGTGAGGTATGTAGTAAATCATTTGGGCAGAAAGGGACATTAAAAACTCATATGCTTATCCATACTGGTGAAAAGGCTCATGAATGTAATATTTGTAATAAGAGATTTACCCTCAATGCTCATTTAGTGAGGCATAGGCGTGTTCATACTGGTGAAAAACCATATGTATGTCTTGTATGCAGCAAGCCATTTGCAGACAAACCTCATTTAAAGGAACATATTATGTCTCATACTGGAGAAAAGCCACATGTGTGTGATATATGTAATAAGTCATTTAAACTCAAAACTGCTTTAAAGAGACATACGCTTGTCCACACAGACAAGGAATCCAGTGCTTAATATCAGGACTGGATTCCTTGTTGTGGGGATAGATGATTTTCAGCTTCGTACCAAGTGTAATTCTCCCAAGCAGAAATCAATTCGTCCATGTTTACAGTTGAGCTGTTTTTTATGTAAGCTCTAGATACTTGCGTTTTGAAATATAATTCCTAATTCCACAAAATATTAAAAAGTCAAAGAAAAGCTGTACAGTAATTCCAAATTTTATAATACTGAAATAAAGACCGATTTATTTGCATATTTCACAATCATTCATTTGGCAGATATTTGTGCAAAAATATGTTTTGCTCAGCAGGTATGGCAATATGTCAGAGTTGAACAGAGACAATTATGCTTGATACAACTTTAAATATTATTGAAATTAACAAAGACAGCATTATTCATGGTTGCGCTCTTGTAACAAGATGGGAGGTTGAATTAAAAGACTTGAGTGGGTCTGGTTACCTATAACACATCATATCCTCCTCTGGTACATGCTTTCTGTTTCTGCAGCAGACTTTATGTATTTAAAGCAAATGTTCTTAGTCATACTCTATGGTAGTGAGCTGAAGTTGCTGTTGCATTAGCTGACTTAGCTCTAAATAAATATTTCCACCGAGACACACAAATCTTCTGCATTTGCGAAAGTGAATGTTTTGAGTATTTATGCAATAGAAAAAAAAAAAATTTCCATTGTAATAAATTTGGTATGAATTTTATTGTTTGATTGTGACAACATTTTAAAATTTTTCATAGAATTATGAATGCACTGTTTTAAATTGTGAAAGTGAATAGTTTTGAAATATATTTTAACAAGAAAAGTAGTTTTCTTATTAGGTCTTTTTGTCCAAAAATTGAGAAATGAAAATAATGCGAATTTCTGAAGTATGCGATTACAGGAAGAACGTTGTTAGTTGGAGGTAACTATCACAATATTATTTCTTAAAAAAAAAGAAAGAAAAAGAAAAATAAATAAAAAACCTACATTCCAATAAGATGCATAGTAATATCAGCAGTACAATATCTAATGAGCTGTCTTTATTTTTACTTAACATGTAACTTTAATCTTGTTTCTTCTCATTGTTGTCTCTGCTACTCCTTAGGCCTTAAATCATCCTTAAAAATTTAAAAAAAAAGTGATTGTGCACCTGATTTGGTGAAGTTGTAGATTGAATGTCAGTTCATGTATATTCTCTGCTTTGTTGGTTAATTTTGGATTTTTCAATTACATCATAATTTTTTTTCTATTTAAAAAAATTGGTACTGTTCCTAAACATATCTATATTAACACAGATATGCACATAGCATTCTCTCAGATGAGTTTAGAATTCTTCATATATTTTCAACAGATTTTTAAATCTACTTCCGTGTACCACTATAATGTGAGTATTTTTCTTTTCAACATTTTGTTTCTGCAGAAATTTTACTGCAATTTCATCCATTGCTGGTGAATTCCACAAGCAAATATTTTAACACTGGGTTTAATGCAAAAAAGTTCGTGAATTGTCTGTGAAAAAACATCGGAATCGATAATACAGCTAAGAGAACACGTACAAAATTGGCAACATTACTTAACTGAAAGATTGTTATGAGCATAGTTGTCAGAGTTTGACATATTCTGAAAATTTGGTGATTTCTTGTAAGAATGGTTATGATAATACATATGCACTCAAAATTTTTATTATTATTATTTCTGGCAATTTTTATGCTCATTAATTAAATCTTTCATTGTCAGAACATACATTCTGTATCTATTTCAAATTCTACATATCATCATTGTTATTTGAATAACCAAGAGTATTTGTTTTTAACACTTCAAAAATAAGAGGATTTTCATGAGTGCTAAAGCAGTGCTAGTTAAGTTGAAGAGCAGAAACATGAGAACAAGTTATTCCCTAATTGAAGGTTTATTTGAATTGTATTAAAAACAATTTTATAAATAAAATTGTACATATGGATCATTGAGTCGGTCAATTTTCTTTGTTTTTAATAATCAGTTCAGTTTTTTCAGGTAATTTGCTTTCTTGATATTTATCCACTTTGGCAGTTTTGTGGCCATTTTTTCATTTTTATTTTCAGCTAGTTATTTTTTTTCTTTAAAAATATTCTTAATGTATTAAAAATACCTTTCTGTGAAATGCAGTAACCTTGATTTTTATGATGCTTTAGGAACTGTCGACATTAATATTTTTCCTTGGAAAATGCATTTACATAACTGTCAGTTTTAGGAGTTATTTTAAAAATAAATCTCTTATTTTATCTTTGAGCCAAAACAACAACAACAAAAAAAAAGCAAATGATTATCTTTTTGTTTTTTACTGGCAATGCATGAAACGCTGGCATTCTATAGAATACCTAGGTATTTTATAGAATGCCTGGCGTTTTTAGACAAAGTATGAAATATGAGAATTGTTATGTACTTTATGTAGGCATTGTACATAGTACCTAGGCATTTTATAGAATGTCAAATGTGCTTCAGGCAAAGTATGAAAAAAGTCATGATAAGTTATTATTTAAATGACATTCATTCCTGAAAAATACAAATGCTATTTTAAAAAAATGAAAAGACTGCTATTAAAAAACTTTTATTCTTAAATAAGTAAAAAAAAAAAAAAAGCACCATAATACTTCTTACCATACACTTCGTACACCATAATAAATTTGACTGACAATCAATAAGATCTGCTTGACAACAGGAATTAAATTTAGAACAATCATAGGTTTCAAAATAATGACCTTTTTAATACCTCTCTGTTTTTTCTGGCAGTTTACAGTTTAGTATCATTCAGTGGTATTTGCTTTGATGCTCCTTCAACATTCTGTTATGTCCTCCGTGGCTAACAGCCAAATGAATTTCATGAAGTATGTGAAATAACTGACGCTTTCTTTAACAGGATAAATGAGTGTACTTTTGTTTTCCACCAAACATCACATCATAGTGATATAGCAACAAGTAGTTCCGTGATTCCGGAACTCAGCAGTCATTTTGCTTTTTTTACATTATATATTAGCTTCTGGTACATTAGTTTCGTTTATTCGAAAAGAATCGCAGATGTATTTCATACTTTGCCAATTTGTCATTTGACATTCTATAAAATGCCTAGGCAATGAGGGAAATGTTTAATCATTTCATACATTACCTGCCAGTTTTCGGCAGTCTGTAAAATGCTGGATTTCATACTTCGCCAGTAAAATTGAAAATGCCAAATCTTTAATCTCAAAATACTAGTGAGAAAACTTGAATAGAACTTTCTTTCCATGAGTGAATGAACTTTCTTTCCATGAATTTCCAAATGAACTTCAGTACAGGAACAAACAATCAAATATTGCAAATATTTGAGCATTGAGGCTAAAAGAAGATAGAAAGCAGAAGTACCCAATATTGAGAAACTTAATTTTTTTTTTTTTTTTTTGCTGTACCATTGAAAGTGCATTTATATAAGTGATAATATGGCAGAATGTAGAACATTGACAACCTGTTTTGCAGACTGTAATATTACTTATTCTCAGTAAACAAAAATACATATAAACTTTTGGATTGGAAAATTCCCCTCAAGGTCGTGCTTGTAAACTATTTAGGGATTTGAATAGCTAAATAGCTTCAAAAATTTACATTCCATGATCATGCTTATCCAATAATTACAGTTTCTCATCTCCCATACTTGCTAATATGCATACCTTCAAACTCTAATTTTAATGCTTGAAGGATTGAGTGAAAAAATATCTACATTAAAAATGTCTTATTAAATGTTCAAGTTTACTGAATTTTCAATTGTTAACAACGAATTATCTCCAGTGCACGAGACTGTGTATCAGAAATTTTAAAGATATGCTCTTTTAAATATTTTGCGATATTGCTGTTAATTCAATTTTATGTGGTTTAAGTGTGAGTAACATGGTAGTTAATAAATAAAGGTAATACACAAAATGTTAAAAAAAGCCCTTTTTGGTCTTTTTTAATATTCATAAACTTAATAGCTAAATAAAAGTTTGACCACATTTCTCCCTCTCTTGAAATTATAAAATTTCCCCTTGGTTGAGAATCCCTGTTCTAGATTATTCTATCATCCACATATATTTAAGAAAATCATTTTGAGATATAATCTTTTTGAAGTTCATGTTGTGCAGTTTAACATGTATTCTTCCAATGGTTCTTCAGAAATGGATACAGTCAAAATTTCTCATTTTCCATTGCTCATCTTGTTAAAAGTGCCTCACTTCTGTGATGAGAAAACAGTGAAGCATAGGTACCAACAGTATTTTTGCCAGTGTGTGGATGGCTGAATACTATTCATGCTTTATAATTTGCTTCGGAACTTCATCACAATTCACTGATAAATGTCCAGAATATATTGTCAGGACTGAGTGTTCTGTGCATACTTTTGGCGAACATGGTCTTAACCGTGTTAAAGTCCTGATCCTGAACAGGGAGCTGAATGCAGCTATGTTCTGTGGTGGAATAACTGCACGTAAGAAGGATTTAAAATCCCCTTTTATTAAACCACTATTTACAGCCACTTCCCAACTTGGGAGGGATAACAGAAAATAATGACCGCACTTGGGTCTAAACTGAACAATCAAATAATTTAAAATAGCAATGAGTAGAAATTAAGTAGTCATTCCTCACAGAGCTATGTACGCGAGTTTGGCCTCTATGCTAAACTATCAAGGGTACGTAGCAAGATTTAGCTAATACTAACGCACTTAGATTACTTCAATAAGTAATAGCGTAACAGCGCTAAGGCTTAGAATTTAAATACTAGCTAGTCGGGTGAACGTCGAACAGAGCCACAGTGATCTGAGACTAAAAGCTCTCTCACACCGAGAAGTTCCTTGCTAACCTTTTAAATACAAAACTTGGCTCCACTTCAAATTAGCATATAGCTGGAACGCTCGCTCATTCTAACGGGAAGTTGAAATAAGAGCTCAAAGGAAAGAGAAATTAACATAAAACTTTGTTAATTTAAACTAAAACCTTACAATATATGATCATTGCACCGTCCATTTCCATCGCAGAATTTTTTAAACCAACAGCCACATCTGCTGTGATTAATTACATCTTCTTCATACACTCAGAAAGTACTGTGCCAGATTCCAGCTGCAGTATTACCTTTATTAAGCTGTTATGGTAATCAGTGTTTGAGGTTCTTCTTATGGCTGAAATAATGACATTGGTGAAAGCTGTGATGGATGCAATGCCTTTATATATCGTATTACTCCACTTTTTGTTGGTAAAAGATTCCAGCTATTTAG
Organism: Stegodyphus mimosarum; assembly: GCA_000611955.2. Lineage (NCBI taxonomy): Eukaryota > Metazoa > Arthropoda > Arachnida > Araneae > Eresidae > Stegodyphus > Stegodyphus mimosarum. The sequence goes on from KK112744.1 coordinate 61,866, forward strand.
TGTCATCTTTAATATAAATTATCTGATTGCAGTTTGCATCTATAAAATGAGTATTTTGCAAATACCTAACATTATTTTATTCTGTTCCATGCATTTTTTTTTTTCATTTTCTTCATGATCTATGTGCCTCACCAATGTCCGAGTGATTAAGACCACTAAATACTGGTGGTTCTGGCTTGGGCTTGATCCCAGGCAAATGGGCTGGCTGCATGGTTGGTTTTCATGGTTTTCCCCCTGTGTAACATGAATGCGAGTGAGTTTCCCTTAGAAAATCCTCCACAGAGGCATCACTCCTCTTATGCAGATAGCCCTCATGGCTTTGTGACATTCATTTGAATATCACAAAGCCATGAGTATTTGAATATCATTACCTGTGAAATAAATTTTTTGCATTCCTGTGATTTGTGTATTATCTATAATCTGTTTCCTGTCTGCATTTTGGTTTAATTTGTTGTAAGGATTATGTATTTTAGAATATTTTATTGTTTTACATATATGTATGATTGTATCTATAGTATTTTAAATCTGTATTAACTTGTACTATATATATATTGTATATATATAGTACAAGTATATATATACATATATATATAGTATATATATATATATATATATATATATA
>KK112744.1:62568-89414 GCA_000611955.2 Stegodyphus mimosarum
TATATATATATATATATATTAGTATACTATGTATATATATATATATTCAAAAGGGAAAAAAAAATCAAGGATATTGGGAACAAAGGTAAAAAACCAAGTAAAAATACGCTAAAGCTGCAGGTTCGAAAATCTTTAAAGAGATGTTTTAAAGGAGAGAAGGTAGTTTAGATGGCTCGTTTACAGAAAATTACCAGTGAAGGTACTAATCATTTAGAATCTAGAAAAGAGTTATGCCCTAAGGTAGTACTAGTAAGCATTTGACTAAAGTAAGTCTTGAATGAAACAAAGGTATGACATTTTATATATATATATATATATATATATATATATTTTTTTTAAAGGTTACTCTGTAGTCTTATTGTTTTAAAGTCTTAGGCAGGCACGTTGGGAAAAGAAACAATAAGAATTGAGACCTACGGTATTATGTAGATTTTTATCTATTATTATCTGTTTAAATTTTTTTAGTTTTTGTCTCAATTATTGTCGTTTGACGAAACGTGTAATGGAGTTTACCTATGTATGAGCTATAGTGTTTTTCCCCTGACGAGTCCACCAAAAGCTCGACGTAGGCTTAAATTGTCGTTTACTGCCATTTTTGTATTTTTTTTGGTATTTTAATTTTAATTATGTTTGTGCTTTAATCTTTTTTTTACCTGTTGCAATTTTTTTAAAGTTGATTATCTTAAATATCAACATTTAGTTATTTGTTTTTTTTTTGCGTTATTCTTTTGAGTAATTAATTTGTTAAAATGTTTTACCTTAGTTAATGGGTATCAAATTTACTTTTAGGTGATTGCCTTTAGAATTTTTCTCTTTTTGCTGGGAACAAGTCTATTAATTACTTTTAGGCGATTGCTATTAGAATTTTACTCCCGTTATTTGACTTTGATCTTAATTTTGCAGCTCAATGCGTAAAATTTTTGACTAATAGGTCACTTGTTCATCTACTACTTTCTTTTAACTATTATATATATATATATATAAATGTAATAATTCTGATGGTACGATGAGTAAATTGGAACCAGGAATCATGGCTGGAGTGTCAGTGATAGCAGATAGCTTAATTCTGTCATGTAGTAGATGCCTGCAATTTTTAGTAAGCACAACTAGGTTTATAATTAAAATAATTTTATTTCTGAACATAAACAATTCTTTGGAAGCACATTCTGTATATGTCACTTAGCACAGTGAATACAATCTGCACCTCACAATTTTATATAAAAAATAAAATTTTTAGAACTGCGCAGCAGCAAAGAGTTTAAACTTGGTGACAGAAGACACGAAAGTGCTGTGCAATATGCATACTACATTTTTAGAACTTAGCAAGTCTTAAGACAGTGGATGATACAGAGAAGTGAGCCACTACGTTTATTTGGTAGCAAGCAAGTGGGAAAGTATAACACATTCAAAAGACAACCTGGGAGAGTGTCAAAAAGTTTTGATTTCAATTAAAATCTTATTCACTCATTAGCTAAAACCTACTTGCATTGCAACATTATGTAAGATTCTATGATATGGACTAATTTTAAATAGCACAGTTTAGACTAATATATTAAAATGAGCTACTATTTTTAGGACAGGAAGGGGAGATGTCAAAATTAAAATGAAGAATATAAGAGGCTATTCCCATTTGAAACTTGAAGTTTAATTTCATGTTTTTTATCTTATATATGTATAGTATCACAAAAAATATATAAATATATTTGTGTTTCATTTATGATATCGGAAGGTTTGTTATGTCAGTTATTATATTCGGTACAATTCCGCTATAGAGACCATATGAAATTGCAGCGAAAATATATGTGCCCTACCAAATGCGCACCAAATCTAGTGAAAGCGCAGATTTCACAGTGTGTAAATTTAGATAGTTCTACATCTGGTTCAACGAAATACTGGTTTAATTTTTAAATTCTTTTTTTGATAACACTAATTTGAGAACTGCCCAATAACAAAAAGTTTGCAATACAATTATTTCAACAAAAAGGTACAATTCATGATAAGAAAATTACGTTCAAACAACCACAAGATGAATTTATACAGGATGTTTATAAAGTCCCAGACCCATTTTGATGTTTAATAACTTATAAAATAATGAAGATATAAACAAACTTATGGCATTTATTGATGGAATAACTTATATATTTTCCTTTTCAGGTTTGAATATCTTTACTTTTGTAAATATCGTCTGCGCGTATGGTTAATTTCAGATAATTTCATTTTCCAGTCGAAATATCTGTACTTTTCTAAATATCATTTGCTTATTAATTGCATTTCTCTCTCTTTTTTTTTTTGGCAACTATACTGTGAGGCGCAAAGGGATTCCCCAAAGGTTAATGTGTGGTGTGGACCAATGCACGACCGAGTCATTGGGCCTTTCTTTTTTACAGGAAAGACGGTCTCATCAGTCGTATACTTAGACATGTTGGAAAACTTCGTATTTCCACAACTAGAAGAGCTTCAGCCACATGTCTTTTTGCAACAAGATGGTGCACCACCTCATTGAGGTACCATCGTTCGTAGTTCTTTGAATGGCCATTTTACAGGAAGATGGATTGGGCGAGGAGGTCCAATTCCTTGGCCATCCAGATCACCTGATATAACGCCGCTGGACTTTTTCCTTTGGGGATTTGTAAAGGACAATGTTTACAGGAGGAGAGTGCCAAACATTGATGACCTAAAAGCCAGAATGACAACCGCAATAGCCTCTGTGGATGCGGACATGCTTGCCGGTACCTGGCGTGAAATTGAATATCGACTTGATGTTCTCCGTGCAACAAAGAGGGAACACGTGAAAGTTCATTGATAAGGGTCCTGAAACTTTTATCTAACCATTTATGTTGTTCATTTTAATCTGTCTTTATTATTTTATGAGTTATTAAACATCAAAATCGGTCCGGGACTGTATAAACACCCTGTACTCTAGCGATAACTCAGTAGCAAAATGGCGGTGCAAAAAAGAAACCTATAATGGGAAGTCCAAATTGGTTTGAAGCATCAAAATTCCCTTCATTACAGCCATTAGGTTCATCTATTTTTGGTGTCAGGAGGTGACATCTATTGAATTTTGTGAAGTGAAGATGAAAAACAGTACAACTGTAAACTAGAACAGTTACATGCATAAGGTGTGTGCCACAACTTTAATTGCTCAGCCTAAATTGAAAATCGGCAGATACGGCAAAAAAGTAGACAAAAGCCTTTTCGAAAGCGAGTAAAAGAAAGAATAACGTTGGACATGTTTTCCCGCCACAGTGGGTTTTCGGCAGACTGTACATAGAATCGCATGAACATTTCATAGTCACTGTTCCAGATTGATAGCGAGAACCTTATTGAATGTCAAAAAGGAAAATATCATAGAAGGAAGCATTATTTATACTGACTGCTGGATATCATATAAGTTGGATGAACTGTGAAATGCTGACTTTGAACATTTTACTGTCAACCACAACTACAATTTTGTGGACACTGAAAGTGGATATCATACACAAACAATGGAGTGTCTGTGGGGAAGTTCTGAATGGGGTAATAAACGCCATTGGGGCGCTTCTCGAACGCATTTCAATTCTTATTTGTCTGAGTTTATGTACGGAGGTTTGCACAAAAAATTGAAATTTCCTCTGCAGTGTTGGAAAACATCAAAATATTTTATGCCTCCCATTTTAATTTCCCTTATGTTTTGGCCTTTTTTATAAATTAGAATAATATAAAAAATGTATTATATGAAATTAACCTTTCATCAAATTAAATTAATAATCTTAGATAGTTAATTTGTATTATGCTTTCTTTCAGTTATTTTCAGCCATTTGTTTATAAATTATAATAATACAAAAAAATTATTATATGAAATTAATCTTTAATCTACATTAAAATAATAATCTGAGATAGTTATTTTCTATTATGCTACCATTCAGTTATGTGTGGCCTTTTTTATAGATTTTAATAATAAAAAATGTATTGTATGAAATCAACCTTTCATCGAAATTAAAATAATGATCTTAGTTATTTACTATTATGCTTCCTTTCTTGCATTAGGGTTGCCATAACTATTTTTGACATCAACGGGGATTTTTTATGTCCCTGTAACGGAATTGTACCTTATATTCTTTTTTATGTATCTCGATTTATTGCATTTTAACAAAAAACTTGCATAGTTTAATTTATTGCACTGTAAAGATTTATATATTGTCTGTAATGTGTTGCTGTTTTTCACTCATATATATACAGTAGTACCTCCTGTAAAGAACACCTTTATAAGTGACAATTCTGTTGGTCCCGGTCTCTTTGAATTAGGCACGTATTTACTTCTTAATAAGGGACACCTTTATTCAAGGGGAAGAACATCTGGTCGGGTAGGTATCCCTTATTGGAAGGTACTGTTGTATATTTAATTTTTTTTATTATAAAGGTTATATATTGGAATGTTTTATTATTTTAACTATTATTGTTCTTACATATATATCATGGTTTATTGTATTATGAAGGTGTATGTAATTTGAAAAATTTTCTCTTCCTTTATTGTGATGATACTACGGTGCCTTTAGAGGGATATGGAAACAAATAAATCGTTTTGTATTGTATACTATGAGTATGACAAATAAAATATTTTTTTAATATATTATCATATAATTAATTGATTGCAAAATATTTGTTTCTATTAATTTTGTATGTTGCCATCTGAACCTAAAGTAAAATTAAATGATTGGGAGGAAATTTTATAATGGTATAAATTCCAAGCATTTATATTTCTGTTTTTAATTTTATTCAAATGCAGTACACAATTTTACTATATATATATTTTTTTTCTGTTAATACAATTTTACAAAAGGGAAGAAATAAAAATATGCAGAAATGTCAGAGTTTTTAAACTTGAAATCCTTTTCAAGTTAAATTTTAATTTATATAAGTAAAAGCATATTTTCACGAATTTCCAGAAACAGATAGTAGTTTTATTGAAGAAAATATGTGAAATATTTGTATAATTTTTAAGAATTTTTAAAACGTTTAAGGTATTTAATCACAGTGATGAATGGTAAGCTTCTACTTTGAAGTACTAGTTTGTAATCTGAAGTTTTCTTCCCTTTTGACGAGGTGTGTTGTTTTCACTTAATATATAAAATTTGTTGAGATGATTGTGCTTTGGAAACTAGAGGACAGAAAGAACTGAAAGGAGAAAGAAACGTGAAACTAAGATTAACTACCATGCGTGGCTGATTTTCAAATATACTCCTGATTTTATTTAATAAAGCATCGATCTGTTATTAATTTACTGAGCTATTTAAATGGAGAACCTAAATGCATAATTATCAGAGATCATTTCTAAAATTCGTTAATTTTAGAGTTGGAGCATTTGAAAGATGTTTCATTTATTTGCAATTCAGTGGCAATGTTTTTGTTTGGAGGACAATAGAATATCCTGACAAAACAAATGTCGAAATCTGTTAATGTAGTCCACATACAGTAGCATATTCAGATTTCTTGATAGTAATATTTTAGCAGAAGGTAATGTAAATATGATACAGATAACGTTTGTACTTGTATCAAACGCATGGTTGAAGAATTCGAAGTGCAGAAATGAGGATGAATACGTTAAAACTTTCAACAACTATTTAGATTCAAAAGATTGTCTGTGATCTCAGTCAACGATGCTTAGAAAATTTAATGAACAACGAATAACTTTTAATGTTTTAAAGGAATTTAGGTTAATCTGAAATAGCGACATTGAAATTAATAGAATATGATAGCATAACTTTTCATTAGAACAAAGTAATGACATATTCGGATCAATACTTAGTACTCTCACATAAAAGGGAGAACTAATGTATTAAAATTAATACAAGGATAATGTTACTGCATCTACTATTATTATCAGCCATGTTATTTATTATGTGAAACTGGTGCTCCTTCTGGCTTAGGTTGCTGATTTATTGCTATAGAAACATGGAACAATCATGAATCGCTGCCAAATATCGGAACTATAAAAATATAAGTACATCGAATTTTATGTGGTAGAAAGGATGCTTCAAAAAGTAATTCGCATAAAAAAATGTAATGAAGCATATAAAGGAGTGGATTTCTATATGTATTTGATGATAGTAAAGCACAGAAGGATTATCTGCTTATGGGAAGGTATGCGTTTATGGATGTCTTTTTAAAGGAAGCTGGCTTCTTTTCACTTTATACATGGGAAGAATCATAAAAGCTCAGGGACTCCAAAACCATTCAAATTACATAAAATTTTGTCTTATCTATTAGTTTACTGGGGAATCCAAACATATAAAAAACTGAAGACTGGTTCCAGATGGAAGGAAATTCCTTGCAAATAGTTAAAAATTCATATCAAAATGCTAAATTTCATTTTTATGGATATTATTTATTATTTTTTTTATTACTAATATGTATATTTTTTATATTTATATGATTACGAATTTTGTATTTAGATAGGTAATTTTAGTAGATGTATAATTAAAATTTTATTTTTCTATGTAATCTAGCGCGAGACAAATTTTAAGAGAAAGCAATGCCGAAAAAGTAAGAATGCAGGGACACGCATTTAACATTCAGTAAATGGGTGTCTTGGTAATTTGTTTCTTTAGGACTCGGTAACTTGTATTGCAATTGAATAAATGTAAATTTTACGCACACACAAAGTGATTCAAAAGCATCTGGCAAACACGTAGGGAGAGACACAGGAGGCCGAAATAGGCGGATTTTATCATAGAGTGTGTATGCTGAAACAGCGCTTTGAGTTTATACAAGCCGTACCTACCGTACGTAGCTGAACGGTACGTAGAAATGTTTTGTTAGCGAAAATTATCCTTCTCCGTGCGGATTTCGAGCGGTAGACTTCGTTACATGAAGACGAAATTCGAGGTAAACATTTTGTCTATGGAGCTTCGGCTAACGCAGAGCTGTTGCTTAAAGAAGATAAACAGAAAAATTTCCGTGTACCTCCTTAGAGTAGCTGCTTCGTTTCTCTCCGCAACTCTATAGGCAAAATGCATATCGTCGAACTCGTCGTTTGTGCAGCGATATTTACCACAAGATACCTCAAGGGGAATAAAAATTTACGTGATCAGTGTTTTTACCTATGCTCAAAAGCGCTTTGTACCACCCTCAACACCCCATTTTGACACACACAATCAATCCATTGCAAAATCTGCTTATTTCGTTCCCGTCATTGCCTTCACGTTTCTACCAGATATTTTTTAATCATTCTGTATATACTGTGTATATAGTATAAAGTTTAGGGAACCATCAACTTCAATCGTTGTTTGACAGTTAATGTGCTCGTGTCACATTCTCCTTACTTTTTTATGGTAATTAAGGTATCTAAAATGCTTTAAGCTGGTATTTAATCAGTCGTATTGCGAGTTTTTAAGTTTGTAGCTCAAATTTTCTTTGGTGGAAATTTAGAAGAAAAATTCTTCAAAACATTCATCTCTCTGTTGATGATGATAATATACACATTGAAAAAAATTACACTACTGCTATAATACTCCAATAGGAAGGAGAAACAGGAGAATTACCTTGTTACATTTAGTTTCAATTCTTACTTACTGTTAACTTCAAAAAACGGGATGAGCATGGTTTAAATCCTGTTAACTGCTTTACCCCTCATATACCTCACTGGTGTGCAAAAATTAAGGACGAGACGGTTTTTTCAATATAACCTTTGTACAAAAGCTTTCCAAATCAACACATTTAATACCGTAAGATCCCCAATACGTAAGGACATGAGTAATGTAAGCAACACTTACTAAAACAGTGGACAGACCTCGTGGACGACCACTACTAAACCCCCGGATAGCTGTAGTTTGAAATTGTCTCCAAAGTCGTGAAACGATGCTGTGAGCAATTCCGAACTCTGCAGCCACACTCGTCACACTGCGGCCTTCCTCTAACTTCCCAATGATTCGACCTCGGGTAAAAGCATTCAGATGTCGTCTAACAGATTGATTATTCGCCATTTCTCGCTGAGGCAGCAACTCGGTGTGATTTTGACTGCATTACGGCGTGCAATTTCTTTGCCAGAAATACTGATCTTACACCGACAACATGCTATATACTACTCAGACACTCCCCCATTACGTCTACCTGCATATCTGCGCATGTGCTACCGTACATCACCTTACTTTATCTCCTGATTGGTCTTTCTGTCCGCTCTGCTTCTTCTTTCAGCTGATATGCTAATTTTTCGACTTCGCCCTTAATTTTTGCACACCAGTGTATATTAGCTTCATTATAATCGTTTTGAGCACGTAAATCATTCAGATTTATTTCAAAACCATCAAGTTCTGCAAATAATTTTCTGACTTGAGTTTTGAATTACAAATCAAAAGATGTATTTTTAGATTGTTTAGTAAAAATTTTGAACAAGGGCGGAGTATTGCCTAGGCCACAAAGTCCAAGCTTCAGTCCATGTTTTAGAGGACTTCAAATTTCTCATAATTCTGCCTTTCGCAGAAAAGAAAAGTGAACGTTGAGTGAATTGGAGGACCTTGAAAACACGTTGTATATATGATAGTCTTAATCGGGCACCGTAAGCAATAACTGACATTTATTCTGACTGATCCTAGAGAAAGTTCAAGTTGACTTTTGCGTTATACCTGCCGTAGTTATAAGATATGAATATCATTTTTCACTTACCACTTATTTTATGTTTTTTATCTTCAATGTCACTTCTCTTTTCCGATTTTCTACCAATGTAAAATGAGGGGGAAAGATTTTGCAGTTAAAGGAAAGTTTCGGCAGTTTATTCGTATGTTCTGCCTCTCGAGGCTAAGTTGCTGCTAGCTTAGATAAGATTTATGTTCTTGGAAATTGGATAAGATTTATGTTCTTATAATTGCCTATATCTGAATATGTAGCTTAGGTTTGTGAGCCTATTTCGCGTTAAATTGAACTGCGTAGTCTTCGACTACTAGCTTATTTTAAAACTAAACTTCCAGTTACTTTAAGTTACATCGCCATAAGTGGCTGGTTGAACTGTAAGCACGAATATGGTATGTACTGTATGTTCAAGTTTTGATTTGATGAAAAGGTTGGATAACCTTCTGAAAATCCTGTTGTTAACGATATTTCGATATTTCACCGTGAGTCTATCTATAGCTTGGTTACAATTAATGATAGCCATTTCGACTATTCCCATCTTCGTGCGACTTTTATCAGCCGGAATATCAATTAAAAACTCTGAAAGCGCTAATTTTCGCACTCATTTTTTCGAGTGGCAACAGTCTCGTGCGTTGGAGATAAAATGTTTAATTTTGAAAAGTGTTGTTACTGCTCTCTTTAAAATCGTAGAGTTTGTTAATAAAAAATTTCTAAGTTTTACAAAATCTATACATATAAAGAGGAATGTCTGTCTGTGTGTTTGCTTGTTCGCATTATAGATTTCTGATCACTTATGTTTAATTTTTTTGCCACATTTAATCGACTGAAATTGAATATAGGTGAAATATTGGATACTTGAGCTTTTACGACCATTTGATTAGAAAAACGAAAATCATTAAAAACTGCGTGTCATTGTTGCTGACATAATCAGAGAGAATTAACATATTTTTCTATCGAAATTTTTTATGTGGTTTCCATATCGCATCAGACTGAAAAATGTATGACTATGAATCGTATTTTTTCTTCGTTATTAGAGAAGGATTACAGCGGTATCGTTCTCTCCGTTGTCAGATGCATGCTCTCAATGGAACTTAACTGGCATCGGGTATTTCCGCTAGTATAATGTAATCGTATTTTTTGCATCGTTATTAGAGAAGGATTACAGCGATATCGTTCTCTCCGTTGTCAGATGCATAGCTCTCAATGTAACTTAACTGGCATCGGGTACTTCCATTAGTGCAACGTATAAAAATATGCAGGTGGGACAAACCTTGCATATCGGTAGATTTGTCCAGTTGTAGCGAGAAAAATTTACTTTTGGTAACGTTCTGCACGAGTTGACTTTCTATCCAAAGTGACATTTCAACAATTCTGCAAGCTACTGTGTTATTTGAAAGTGGTATTGTTTAGATTTCACCAAACATAATTTAGTTTCACTGTTTCGATAGAAAATACCATCGATAAAATGCATTCTTTATCGATGGTATTTTCTACCGAAACAGTATTAAAAAATATATTAATGCTTAACAGTATGTTATGATAGACTATTGCATGCAGATTAACTAAAGGCATGAAACTTAACCGGAACATAACTGAATTCATTCAAGAACAATATAACTCAATCCTTTTAAACTAAAACTGCGCAATTTACCGACGTATATGAATAAAAAAAGAGCTCACTGGAGATTGGAAAGAGGGTGGGAGTATATATCAACCTCTTATCCTCTTATACAGATATATGTTTGATGATGCCGATTAAATAAAAAGATAGGTGCACAATCAGATGTTATAGCAGTCTCATATACAAAATTTCAACGCTCTATACGGCTAAGCGTTTTTTGAATTATGCGAGATACACACGTATGCGTGTAGTTGTTAAGAAAAACGTTTCGTCTAAATCCATTTTACAACCCGCTTTGGAAAAAATAGCCCTTTAAATTGCCCGTCCGTACAGATGCCATAGAAAAAAATCGTCTAAATCGATTCGAGAATGGTCAAAATGGATTATTTTCTTTAAAAAATGATACCTGAAATTTTCACAATTATAACAATTCCTTTACTTCGTAGAAGGAAGTAAAAATGAGGGTCTTAGAAAAATGCTTCTTTTTTTAGCCTTTTATTTTTAATGTATTCACCGAATCCAGTAAGTACTGTAAGATATCTTAGTCTACAGATCTGAAATTTAAATTGATTTGCCTTGAATTATGCAGTCAACTTGAACGAAATCACTGCAACTTCCTTAAAAGGTTCAGAATGGGCCTAGTGTTTCAACAATACACATGCATTCGATATTTTCAGTTATTGCGAGTGGTGTTTCTTCTTGTTGATTTCGCAAACATAACTGAAGTCCTGAGTAGGAACAGGGGGCTTACTAAAAGCTATGTTCGTGCATGTGTAGAAGATACAACAAAGATAAGAAGGGTTAGAATTACCCTTTATCGATTTTACAAACGTTTCCGAACTTCGGGATACAAAAACCAACCACTTGTGGTCTGAACGTAAAAGAATATAAGACTACTAATTAACTAAAACTTAAATAAGAGTTAACTTTTAATATTTTACACAGATGACTAGCACTAAGACTGGCCTTTTAAATTACTACGTCTGTAGTACGCAAACTGCGGAAAACTACAATACGTCTTTAACTTTCAAGAGGGTTAAATATCTGGCCTTAAAGGTGGACAGTAACTGACGGCAAGCTCGCGCGAAGACTCGTAGCAAGAGGGCTCTCTCTCCTTCTTTTTACTCTCTTGGCAAAAAGCCACAACTTAAATACTTAAGTGTTAGCAAGTACAATTTGCATAAACATATTCACGCGTTAATTCTGGCCGGAAGTGGAAAATAAGAGATGGTAGTAAAGTTTTAAAATAAAATAAACGTTAATTAAACTTAAGATCCCTTACAGAGTGTCAAACAATACTTCTCTTGATGAAATATATGGCATTTGCGTAATTTTCCGATTTCAAATTTTAACTGAATATCGCGATCGCCTTATTTAAGAGCCTCATTTTATTTTTCTTTAAACTTAAAAGGAAATATTGTCTAAATAAGCCATTAAACATGCAGTAGTCTGAAGATAGTACTGGACGAGCAATTCATAAGTTAGGAGAAGGAATTCTGAGAACAGTTTAGGAGAATTCCCTGCTTACTATACCTGTAAGTCTAGGCAAGCAGATGTCACTATTTGCCAAATATTATTTTTAAAACACAATTCAGACGCAGTTGTTCAAACCGTATTTAAGGATCGATTAACGATTAAAACTATTGGTAATAGAATGTAAAGTATCTTTTTAATTTTTTTTTTCATTTCATAAGTTTATGTACATTTTTCTCAGCATTTCATTTTAAAAGTTGAATTTTTTGTGACAGGTAATAATTATAATTTTTATGGGACTTTAAAATTATGATGTCTGGAATTGTATTCGTTACCGCAAAGTTTGAAATCCTGCATTCTATATAATGCCTAAAACTAGCCGGCAATGTATGAAACGATTCATATTTCACACATTTCCTAGGTATTCTATAGAATGCCAAACGACAAACCGGTAAATTATGAAATGCATTTCCGAATCGTTTCGAAGAACCGAAACAACTTATCAGAAGTTAATAAATGATGTAAAAGGGTCAAAATGACTACTGAGAAGGAACCACGGGACTACTGGCCGCTGAATCTCTAGGGTATGATGTTTGTGGAAAATAAAAGTGCATCCATTTATCCTGTTAAGGAAAGCGTTAGTACTATACAGTATTACGTCACGGAAGCTGAGTTATTTCACGTACTTCACGTACTCATTTGAGTACTAAACACGGACAACGTAACAGAATGTTGAAAGAACTTTCGAACAAATACAAAAACGTTACATGTAATGGTACTGAACTGTACAACCCCCTTTGTGAGCCAGGCCTGCCAGAAAAAGCAAAAAGGTATTAAAAAGAGCATTGTTCTGAATTTGTTTTTGAATTTAATTTCCTTTGTCAGGTAGATCTTACTGATTCCCAGTCTCAGCCAGATAGAAAATACAATTTTATAATGTTGTACCGAGATCATCTCACTATTTTTTTAAACATTTTAAATAACAGTTTTTTAATGCCACTCTTTCATTAATTTTTTAAAATAACATTTGTATTTTTGAGGAAACATTTTGAAAATAACATTTATATTTCGGAACGTGTTTTAAATAATAGCCTTATCATAACATTTATTTCATACTTTGCCTAAAGAGCATCTGTCATTCTATAGAATGCTTAGGTATAATACACACTGCCTAGGGAAAGTGTGTAATAATTCTCATATTTCATACGTTGTCTAAGAACTCTCCGCATTATATACAACGCCTAGGCATTCTATAGAACGCCGGCGTTTCATACTTTGCCGGGGACATATCCATTACAAAGTTTCGAAATTTTAAATGTTATAAAAGAAACTTTTCTTGGCTTTTTAAAACAAGAATGATAGAAACTATTAATTAGGCGTCTTTTTAGAATTTTCTTAAACTAGATACATTTTTAAGCCTTTTTGTTAAAACTCCCGTATGGTGCCTGTGGTCAAAACATAGCCATCCATTTTTTACACTATTTCCTTATAAATTACTCAGCTCACATTTTCCATACAAAATCACTGCGGATGAGGTTACAGTGGGGTGCAGCAACATGTTTTTCAAAATTATATTTATATTTTATTAAATTTAATACCAAAACGATTTTTCTCACGTATCTTTCTTTAATGAATAGATGAAAAACCTCAGAATTTAAAAATTGCACCATGGCAGAGAGCGGGGAAAAAAATCTTTGAAATTAAATTTATATGAGATTTGTAACTTAGCTTCCGATTTTTATGGCGAATTTTCGAAGTCGCAGGATTTTTTTCGACCATTCGGAATAATAGAATTGTTTGAAATAAAAAAAGTGGTTTTTCATAGTTGAAAAACTATTTATCAACTGAATAATTTCATTGATAGAGAGTATCATTGGGGCAAAATAAATAAATAAATAAAACATAAAAACAAAATAAGGGGAAAACAATTGAAAGCTTTCAAGTTTTAGTATATTATGCCCAAACAGGCGTTTTTTTCTTTCATTTACAGACACACGTTTCGAGAACACTTGGGCTAATGCCACACTGAACTAAAAATATTTAAAAACAGCATATCTTCAGAATTTCCGATAGACAGTCTTGCGCGCTGGGGATAAAAATATTTTATTCCGTACAGTGTGTTGCTACCATTCACTTTGAAATCGGTGAGTTTCTTAATCGCAAATTCGTTAAAGTTTAAAAAAGTATGAAATCGACAATAAAACAAATTCGAAATTCAAGATTCGAGCTTCCAGGTGCCCATATTCGAGTGAAAGTCTACGTTGTTCAAAATTTGATGGCTTTAGGCATCGTTGTTTTTCCACAATTCGATAAATTTTACATACCCTTATGAACAGGACGATAATATTTGGTGGCAACAATTTGAAAAGTGTTGCATTCGTTTATAGTAATTCGACGTAAAATGCCGTTTCGAGACTAATAAATAACCTTTTCTGGGCTAAAGCCATTTGGGTTTAAAAGTTTTTATAAATAAGTTTTTATTTAAAACTCATAAAATAATTAATGAAATAAAAGGAGGAAAGCATTTTATTATATTCTGTCATGAAAACAAGAGGTTAAACAACTCTGTTTACAATATTCATGTGCAGTTTCATACACAAAATAATAAAAGCGTGGGCTTCTAAATAATGAAATCTCTTGATATAATTCTATTGTCTAACCCAGTGGTTCTCAACATTTTTTGTCCCATACACCCCTTTCATCATTGCTAGACGATCGTTCTGTCCCCCCTTTCCTTTTCAAAACTCAAAAATGCGTACACATTTATTTAAATTAAAATCATTTTTTATTTATTTTATAAATTAATAAGAAAAAAGTATAGCAAATATTGATAAGTACTAAACCTTCAATAAAAGTTATTTTCTATATTCATTAAATAAAACTGAATACGTAACACGTAAATAAAAGGCTGGCCACATTCCCCTCTGAAACTATGAAATTCGTCTCTAGAAGAGAATCCTAGCGCCCCCCCGCCCACGGTTGATAAGACCTGATCTAAATTCTTATATTTATAAACTTGTCAAGAAAGCCGAACGCTTTTGTTATTCGTTAAAAAGTGTGGATGAATTTCCTAAAGAGAATTATTGAACCTCTTGTTCCCATAAAATTATCTTCTTTTAGGTCATTGATTGTTTTATGAGCTTTAAATAAAAACTTATTTTAGGGGGAAAAAATTACGTTATTTTTTGTGACTCCAGATGACGATCTATTTTAGGTACCTTATACGTATTCCCGCATCTATCGCTCTCCGAGTTATCATTATACGCCATTAATCGTATAAAAATCTCGTTCTTGGAGCAACATTTTTCTTCCAGTATCGCTTGCAAAATAAATTTGAAGTGACGCATGAATTTATACCTAGTCTTACATTCTGTTTAAACTATAAATATTGCTACATAATAATGGAGTAGCACTCTGAATGCGGCTCCCTGCTTTGCGTTTACATTATTAGCGTTACCTCCAAATGCAATTTTTTTAAATAATTTCTTATAATTTATAAATTCATAATTATTTAAATATTTATTAGAATCTTGTAAGTTTTCAAGAGTTTCAGAGTTAATTTTCAGTCTAAATTTGCAAATTGTACAGAATATTAAAGCGCATTCCTATGCGGAAAATGAAAATTACGTAGACCATGAATAAATTCAAGTTAAATTAAAGTCTTAAATAAATTAAAGTCTGAAAAAGTCATATTTTCAACAGACCGAAGCTCAAAGTAAGCCGCAACACGAAGAACAATGTATGATTTTTTGCTTGTAATGTTATTTTTAATGTAAGGCATATATGCTGAAAGTAATAAATGTTGTTTTTTATAGTACGTTACTTATTTGCAGTATATGTGAGTATCGAAAGAGCGACAACTAAACCCGACTGACAGTCCCGCAGGCAAAAGGATGATTGGAAATCAGAGGTGTGTGCGCACTTCGACCAAGAAGCAGGGATGAGGCAACGAATGAGTAATCTTCTTAATTATCAATTCTTTTTTCATTGATAAGTAGTCACTAATGTAACTCCACTAATAGCTAAATTAAATAATTTAATCACCTAGATTTGTTTCGTCTGTCTCATAAACCCCTACATGCCTAAAGCTTACATATATATGTAATAATGATCCTGTAGATATCTCGAGTATTCTTTACGACGCATAGATAGAATGACAAAGCTGCGTTTATACCTGAGATGCAAAAAGAAGAAAAATTAGCAGTCGTAGCTGGACATAACATGGTACAATTTATTTATGCTTATTTTCCACAATTACACATAATTTTTATGAGTATACTGTGCACTCCACAATTGTGGAAAGCTTACATCTTTTCAGACAAAGCGGAGCAGGAAAAAAACTATGCTTGGTTAGGCAGCAGGTGAAGCAAGAAAAAAAAAATTCTGCGCAAACAGTAACAAGGGTATTTATAGACTTGTCTCCTTTATTTAAATTTTGAGCTGCTACTATATGAGAGCCATCTGTAATGCACGATGATTACATAAGCAAATCTGAAACGGAAAGACTCGGTCCAGAAAAATTATTAGAAACAACTTAAACAGAAAGGGGAGATATATGGGGTTATTGATAATTTAAGATGTAATTTTGAATTACCAATTTTTTGTTATCTTATATATATATTTACGCATTTTATCTTCGTCCATGCAAGTTGCTGGAGATTATTCTATACTAATGACATTTCTTACGGCCGAAAAACACATCTCTGTTTATTTTTTTAACTAATATATCGATGCAGCATGCAAAAGCTTAAATAAATACAAAATTAATCCATTGTCATTGTTTATCTGCTTTCAAATAAAGTTCCATATCGTGCCCATTGCCACACGCTTTCTTTCAGGCATTTCTGTTAAAGGAGTGCTTGTCGCCAAATGTGGTGGTGTCAGCAGTAGTTGCACATTAAATCAGCGATGGTTGTGCAATGTTGTCGTTGCAAAAAAGCGAACGAATGAAATCCAGATCCATTTTTTTTTCCGTGCTAGAATTTCAACTGCTTTTGTGTTGAAGTGCTGATAGTTATTCTTCACGTAATTTATACAAGTAATTTTTTTTGGATCAAGACAATTCTCTGTGTACATAGGAAGAATAACAGTTTCGTTTTCTCCGTATACATAGGAATCACTTTTTGTTTAAAAATCACCTGCATAAATTCGGTGGTCTACACAGCATTGGCATTGAAAACATTAATCATTATATATATTATATTCATATAAAATAGTTATTTTTTTTCATGAAGCTCTATGTACAGTAGGGCTGACGCCATC
Source organism: Stegodyphus mimosarum (assembly GCA_000611955.2). Taxonomy (NCBI): domain Eukaryota; kingdom Metazoa; phylum Arthropoda; class Arachnida; order Araneae; family Eresidae; genus Stegodyphus; species Stegodyphus mimosarum. The sequence goes on from KK112744.1 coordinate 79,532, forward strand.
TAGTTAGATTTGGCGCCAGCGTTTATGTTTGGTACTATAATTGGTATTTTGTAAACAGAGATGAAGCCTTTTTTTAATGCCTGAATCCTCTAACTTTGAAAATACTCCACTGCATGTTGTTATGTGCAAAGCTGCTTCCAAATCAAAATCACTTTTTTTTTCCAAATTGGAAGGGAAAAAGGAAACAGAAACCTTTTTACACAGAAATTATATATTTCTTTATCTAAACCTAAACTCGCTTATCGAGGAAAAATCGTGTTATATGAAACCAAAATGAAGATCTTATGGGTATTTTGCGAAATTTATCCATTGTTGGCGCTAAATCGCATGCACTATTTGGCGACAGATTTTTTTTGGCCAAAAATGATCAACGGGAAAGTGCATAAGTACTGCATCAATTAGTTTCCCGCGTAAGAGCTTTCTGGCATTTGTCGTTTTCCTTTCAATACCTTCGAATCGTTAGTAATGTATGATTTGAGAGTTTATTAACGATTAATGTTTAATGATTTTTTTAATATTAAACAGTTAAACAATGCACAAAATAAGCTGCTAATATGGAACGTAAGGAAGAGCGAATTTTGTTACTAAAAATAAGTAAGTAAACTTTACAAAAAAAGGGGAGAGAGAAAAGAGAAGTTCTTAGCATTGAATGTAATTAAACATATAAAATAAGCTTCTTAGCATAAAATATTTATAGAGTAAAAAGTAAATAAAATACTTCGTTTAAGAGAAGTTATTATGATTGGGCGCAAAAAGCAACTGAAATTTTAGCATCACAAGCAGAAACAAACAGAAGGAAGTTGTTCACGTCGAAAAGAAATACATAAAGCAATGGCAACGTAGGAAGTAAATCGCAAAATGAAGCTTTTGATGTCAAAATTAAATATGTAAGGTTTTAGTTAAACTAACAAAGTTTTATTTTAATTTACCCTTTTCTATCTGTTCTCATTTCAACTTCCCGTTAGAATAAGCGCGCGTTTCAGCTTTATGCTAAATTGAAGTGGAGTCAAGTTCTATTTAAACGAAAGGTAGAAACCTTTCAGTGTGAGAGAGCTTTTAGTCTCAGACCACTGTTACTCTGTTCAACGTTCGCCTGACCAGTTAGTATTTAAACTCTAAGCCGTAGCGCTGTTACGTTATTACTTATTGAAGTAATTCTAAGTGCGTCAGTATTAGTTAAATCTTGCTACGCAACCTCGCGTTAAAGGCCAACCTCGCTTTAAAGCTTTGCGAGCAACGACTATTTAATTTCTATTTAGCTTTAGTTTAAATTAAATTTGGTTGTTCAGTTTAGACCCAAGTGGCGGTCATTATTTTCTGTATCCCTTCCGAGTTGGGAAGTGGCTGTACATAATTGTGGTTTAAAATAAAACAGGATTTTAAATCCCTCTGAAGTGTAGTTCTTCTACCACTTATTCACAGTATTCGATCACAGAACATAGCTGCATTCAGCTCCCTGTTCAAGATCACGACTTCACGTTTCACGAAGATGTTTGCCAAGAATATGCACCGAACACTCAGTCCTGACAAATCAAATGAAAATAAAATCCAATGAACGTATAAGGAATTATCGCATTCCTCATGTTCATTCTTGTGGTGTATCTGGTAACATGTCCCGAGACACCTAGTTCGAATACCAGAGAAGGCATAGCTAGTTTCTCGCATTCCTTCGTCCTAATAACTTTACAAAACTCCACACGGAAATGAAGCAAAATCTTCAGAAAAGAAAATATGAAAATGGGAAGTTCTGTTTTTAAAATTACTTACGATCTATCGGTTCACAAGGTTCACTCCAGTTCTTGCCTTTACTTTTCTTGAAGAGTTTCTTGCTAAGGATGGCGAGAGATTCTTTGTCTAAGATGAACTTGCCAGGATTGTGAGAAATCTGCGAGAAAAATCGTTTTAATTACATTCTGTGGAATAGGGATGATCAGCTTCTCTTCACATATATGATTGACATTTTTCTTTAAAAATTTGTGTCACTATCTACCTACTAAAATCTTGACATTTAGCACATTCGAACTTGAGTTTCATGCACTAATAAGTGACCACGAGATTTTAAACCAGCATGATATTTTATTAACAATATTTATCAATTGAAGAATACAGAAAATATGCGCATTAAATTTTATTTCATTATATTATCATTAATAGGAAGTATGCAACTGCATACCCCCAGCAAGCGTTCATAGTATGGTGTGTATTCAGACATATGTAATAAAACTGAATCATCAAAATGAGAATCAGTAAGTGACCTTCGTTTAAGCTTCAGAATAAGAGATCTTATGTATACATCACATGACTTCCTTGTACGGAATATTAAATTATACGCATTTTGCATTTCATTTAAACTTATTGGAATGAATTAAATCTACTTCATCGATAGGGCATAAACCACAATAGAATAAAGGCACTGTTTGAAATCCACTCTATTTGTTTACCACAGCGACACTCTGGCGCTAGCTTCACTTAATAGCGTTACATCTCATTTGTATTATAACTCATCAGCATGCACAAAAATTATGTATAACATCTGGAGAATTACCTAATCGTTACCACATGTTTTATTCAAATACTATATAAATCTAAAACAATGTCTAAAAGAAATTAAACAAACAAACAAACAAACAAAAAAAGAAAAAGAAAGAAAGAAAGAAAAGGTTTTTCGCAGACGATTCAATATTTTTCATTCAATTAGTTCAGTTCTCACTCCGCGACAAGGCAAAAATACATAAAAACTCGAAATATCTATATTAAAAATTACGAAGTAAATCTTAAACACTTATTTCCTCAAATAAATTCCGGAAGCGTGATTTAATTCGCAGTAATAAAAGGTCTTATCTTTGTTGTTGCGAAGCTTAGTTTCTCTAGATTGGCAACAAATCCACTATTCTGCTAAGCTTCAAATGTGAACAGATATATCCGTTATCATAACCAAAAATTAGGCTTAGCCGCAATTAAAAAACTTTTAAATTGTTGATAATTCCACAATTATTGCACGCAGGTTAACTAAGGACATAAAAATCTTAACCAAAAGATAAGAACAACATAATTCAATCATTTTTAAAGCAAAAATTTGCACAATTTACAAACTTATAAGAATAAAAAACTGAGTTCAGTGAACCGAGTAACAGAGTATATATACACATAAATTTATATACCTTTTGTGCGGTCGATTGCAATCAAAATAGGAGGTGCACATCTACATGTTATAGCAGTCCTATATACAAAATTTCAACGTTCTGAGGCTACTCGTTTTTGAGTTATGCTAAATACATACATACGTACGTACGCAGAGACGCCACGAAAAAATCTCTTCAGATAAACCATTAACCATTTTAAATCAGTTTTATAATTTTATTTATTTATTTATTTGGAAAAGAAAGCCCTTTAGTCTGTTCTTACGTACGAACGTCACTCAAAAACATCGTTAAATTGCATTCGATAGCGGTCAAAATAGATATTTTCGTTGAAATATGATACCCGAAATTTTTCGCGATTACAATACTTTTTTATTTCGTACAAGGATGTAAAAATCGGATGTGGGCAACACATGAGTTCCTTGCACGGCCTGTTAAATCGTATACAATTATTGCTGCATTTCATTCAAACTTATTTCCCCGAATAATTAATTAAATAACAGATCCCTCAAGGCAAGTTGAAAATGACATCCAAAACTGCATATTTTGAAATGGAATACCCAGGACAATTTTTGTCGAACGGGTACGTACTTCTTGTGTTTTTATTTTTTCATAACGAGTATAAAAGTTTCCCAAATGTAAGTATAGGAACTGGGAAATCGCATTAAAAGTTAGATTTCATTATTTGTCAAAAATGATTATTATTCTTTTTTTTTTTAATTTGACATTGTTAAATAAGGTATAATTTCTTCATTTAAAGCAATTCTGCAACTAGACGTACATTCTTAGCCAAAAAAAAAAAAAAAAAAAAACGCACCGAGAAGATATAAAGTAAATTGGAATTGGACACAAATTGATATGCTTATAGGTTGCGACGGAAAATGCAAAATTTTACATTTTGGCTGCCGATGAATGAACGGTTGTAGCTGCAGCGCATCAGATCTGCGCATTTGGCAGGATATTTAAGAGGAGAAATTACGATTTCAGGTCATAAATCTTCACGAATTCCACGATCTTCACGAATTTCATTCTGTGTACTCTGGTAGACAGTAACTATGCCTTTCATACAGGCGCCAACGATATGTGCAGATGTCAGAATTTAAGAGAGGTCTTGTAGTTGGCCTCAAAGAAGCCGGTTGGTCTTATGGGCGATTAGCTCGACATTTGAGCAGGAGCGATGCCACTATTAGACGATATTGGCAGGAATGGATGAACCATCGCCGCACATAGCGTCAAGAAGGAAGCGGTAGGCCTAGAGAAATGACAGAACATGAAGACCCAGCAATCGTCAGAGCGGCACTCACAGCCCCAGATGCATCATTATCATCGATTGTACGTGCAACTAGTGCTTCAGTCACCGCAAAGACCATCCGTAGACGGCTCACAGAAAGGGGGCTGAAGTGACAGCGCTCCTTGCGCCGACTACCATTGACTTCTGTACAACGTCAAGCCCGTTTGCAGTAGTGTCGGGCTCATTCGCTCTGGAATGTCACTGACTGGAGTAGAATAGTCTTCAGTGATGAGTCCCGCTTTGAACCGAACCCCGATGACCAGCGAAGGCGAGTCTGGAGACGCCCCGGAAAGCGGTGTGATACCAACCTGACTGTCTTCCGGCAGGCAGGCCGACAACCAGGAGTGACGATCTGAAGTGCCATTTCATTTCATAGTAGGACTCCTTTGGTTATCGTCTGTCGCAACCTTACAGCACAGCGGTACGTCGACGAAGTTCTAACGCCCGTTGTGTTGCCCTTCATGTCATGCCACCCTGGGCTTACATTTCAGCAAGATAATTCCCGCCCCCACACTGCACATGTTTCTACTGCTTGCCGAAGATTACCTTGGCCAGCAAGGTCGCCGGATCTCTCTCCTATTGAACACGTTTGGAGCATTATGGGCAGGGCCCTACAACCAGCTCGGGATGTTGACGATCTAACGCGCCAGTTGGACAGAATTTGGCACGATATCCCTCAGGAGGACATCCGCAACCTCTATCAATCTATGCCAAGCCGAATAACTACTTGCATAAGGGCCAGAGGTGGACAAACGCTTTACTGACTTTTTCACTTTGTGAAGCTCTATCAATAAATCATCCAATTTTTCTCAAACTGTAATCATTTGTTTTGTTGTACATGTACATCACTTCTACCGATTTTCGTCCCATTCGGAAAACTCCTTCTTGGTGTGTCTTTTTTTGTCTAAGAGTGTAGTATTTTTGTTAAAGCATGATACCCGAAATTTTTTGCGATTACAATACATCTTTTTACTTTGTACAAAGAAGTAAAAATCTGATGTGGGCAAGACATGAGTTCATTGCACGTTCTGTTAAATCGTACACAATTTTTGCTGCATTTCATTTAAACTTATTTCCCCGAATTATACTAAATTAAATTACATATCTCTCTTGGCAAGTTGATAATGGCGTCCAAAACTGCATATTTTGAAATGGAATACCGAGGACAATTTTTGTCGAACGGGTGGCAAACTTCTTGTGTTTTTATTTTTTCATAACGAGTATAAAAGTTTCCCAAATATAAGTACATGAACTGGGAAATCGCATTAAAAGTTAGATTTCATTATTTGTCAAAAATGATTATTATTCTTTTTTTTTAAATTTGACATTGTCAAGTAAGGTACAATTTCTTCATTTAAAGCAATAGACGTACGTGACTACGACAAACAATTGTGAAAATAAAGGCCGAGTAAGAGCTTTTAAGCTGGTTAAGTGGATGGCTATATATATATATTGTTACGAATTTCACATTTATTTGGCTATTTATTTAGAATTGTAATTAAAATTCCTTTTTATTTCCCCGTGCAACGCAGACGATTTTTGAAGAGAAAGCTACGTCGAAAAAAATAGTAATAAAAATAAAAGAGCACGTGCATTTAATGCTTAATAAATAAATATCTCGTAATTACTGCTGCCATCCAGAAAAATCTAGAAAAATCGTGGTTGTTCTACTGATAATTAAAAGCTTATAAAAGCCGATGTGAAACACCTCATCTCAGTTTGCCCATTGATGCTAATTTTGAACTGCAGACGCTCTCCAAAGTGAAGAACTGGCTTAATTCACATACAGCTAATAATTTAATAAAGCTTGCAACTCCATCCGAAGTTCAGTCTCTCATTAAAAAATTAAAGACCAAAAAAGCCCCAGGGCTTGACGGCATCACAAACACTGCCATGAAAAACTTGCCTATCAACGTTATATGCAAGATTACTTCTATCTTTAACGCTTGCATGACTCAGTCTTATTTCCCACAGCAATGGAAGACTGCCAAAATTATAATGATCCCCAAACCAGGAAAAAATCATATGCAAACAGATGGTTTTCGACCTATTAGCCTGCTGCCTGGACTATCTAAACTTTACGAAAGAATTCTACTTGCCCGTATGAAAGTGCACCTCCAAAAGCTACCATCGGAGCAATTTGGATTCCGTCAACATCTATCAACCACCAAGCAATTAGTAAGAATTACTGACTTTGTGGGGCAAGCACTTCATAACAATTTAAACACAGATATCCTCATGCTAGACGTGGCGAAAGCTTTCGACCGCGTTTGGCATGAGGGGCTAATTTGCAAATTGATTGATCTTGATTTTAAAAGAGAACTCATCCTTGTGCTACTTTCTTTCATTTCAAACAGAACTTTCAAAGTCTCCGTTGGAAACTCTCTCTCTCTCTACTAAAAAAATCATGCTGAGTGGCATTCCTCAGGGATCGGTTTTAGGTCCGATACTTTACTTCTTCTACGTGGCAGATTTCCCGAAAATCCACTATAATGCACACTGCAAGTAATGCAATACTTGCATGCTATGCTGACGACACTGCTGTTGCAGTGAAGTCAGCGAATGTTAATCATTCAATCAAAAAACCACAGGAAAACGTCCCTTACATTGAAGACTGGTGCAAACGTTGGAAAGTGCGGATTAATGCACAAAAATCGCAACTCCTTATTGTCAGGAAAAGAAAGAAGAATGCCCGCCTTAAAAAGGAGCTATTACTGTTTAATGAACCCTTGCCAATTGTCAACAAAGCTAAATATCTTGGCATAACTATCAATAATAGACTCACGTGGACTCCACATATTGAGAATACTCGTAGCCATGCGCTAAGAGTCATGAAATGTCTTTACCCAATTATCGGAAAATTTTCGAAATTGGATCTGTATAAGAAAAGACTAATTTATCTTAGTACCATCAGACCAATTATGACATATGCGGCGCCAGCCTGGGCTACCGCCACTGAAAAAGATATAGAGAAACTTCAAAAAGTGCAGAACAAGTTTCTTAGGATTAGCACAAATGCCCACTATTATGTCAGAAACGAAGTATTGCATAAAGATATGACAATTGAACCACTAAATTTATTCGCAAGATTAATGCAAGTTTCTTCAAAGGTGCGTTAAATTGTGAACATCTTATGAACTTTAACTTGTTTCACTACGAGATACTTGCTGAAGATAGGTTTCTCAGGCCTTACGCTGCTTACCTGATTAAGGAAAATCAAGACTTTCCCACTTAATTAGAGATTATTAAATATTGATCTCGATAGTATTTCAGAGATCCAAACTCAAGCAGCAAGCGTCTGAGCCTGAACTTGGGTGGGTGACTACCCATGTGACCTACTGGCTCATCTTTCCATGTGTTGTGTTTATCTCCTGATGGACTTGGACTAATGTATGTATGTAAATAATATAGAGGACTGGTTTATGCAATTATTTTACTATTTCTATTTTCATGTATGTTTTATATTTTATTTAATTGCAACTTTGGCGAAGTATTCTTTAGAAGATTCGCAACCAATGATAAGTCAGCTTCCAGCCCACGTGACAACTGGTCACGCCCCTTCACCATTAGCTCCTGCCCTTTTGGACTCACGCTTCGGACTAATTCTCTCTTCAGCGCCCACAGTGCAAACATCTGATGACAGCCGGAACACATCAAGCAGAATGCTTGATAATCTCGGCATAAGTGAAACTTGGAACTTGAAACTCATCTCAGTTGTTGTTGTTGTTGCTGTTATACTTGTACCTGTAAAAAGCGAACTGCTGTTTGTTTACTTAATGCTGTATTGTTTGTAGCGATTTCGCTGTGAGATAGAGCTATTTTATCTGTTTTGAACTGAGTTTTTGCTAAACGTTTGAGATATTGTGATATTGTGCGAAGATTTGTGAAGAAATATTTCAGCATTTTAATTTATTTCTTGTGGAAAGAATAAATTTTTGTTAACTTTTTTTTTAAACTTCATTGATTTTTGAATTGGGGTATTGCTTGTTTCAAGTGTTTTGGTTTTAATATTTATTATTTTTTTTGCATTCATAGGATTATTTGAAATTTATTACTTATGAATTTCAATTTTTGATCATTATGAAAAATTGTTTCTAAATTTCTTACTTTATGTATTTACTTATGACACACACTGGCCAACGAATTAGAAATCCAAGATCAATATTTTATTGGACCACTTTTGCATGGATAACTGCTCTGATTCTCTTGGGCATCAAGTCTACATTCTTCTAGAGTGCATTTACCTCCAGAGAATGCCATCCATTGGCTATGTAGCTTTTTAAATCGTGCAAATTAAATGGAGGAGGAGAGTGCTGTCGGATACGTCTTTCCATCATATCCCACACATTTGCTATGAGGCTAACATCCGCGTTATGCTGTGGCCAGGGAGGGCGTTGGAAGTCAGACCCATGTTCAACGAACCAATTTTGTACACTTCTGGCACCATGCATAGTTGCATTATCTTCCATGAAGTATCCGTTGCCACCAAGGTAAAATGCAGCATTGCAGGATGCACTCGATCTGTCAGTGTATCTAGATACCTCATGGCTGTTTGTTTACCCTCGAGGAACACCACAGTACCACTTCCATGCCAGGAGAACACGCCCCATATCATAATATTCCCACCAGACCTTTGCACTGTGCGAATAAGGCAAGATGGCTTCATGGTGTTCTTTCCAAATTCGACGTCTTCCATCAGTGCAAAATAAGGTGTAGCGCGATTCATCCGACCACATTACCCGTTTCCAATCCTCAGATATCCAGTGTCTTCTCTCCCGACACCCCTGCCGACGAATTTTTGCATGTCGGGTAGAAATAAGTGGTTTTCTCACACGCATACAACTATGCATTCCTAACCTCTGCAATTCTCTGCGCATTGTTCGACTTGAAACATGTTGGGAAGAGCCTTAGTTGACGATCTGTGTCAATTGAACCACGGTAGAGTTCCCTGTACAAGTCGTCGGAGACGACGCTTATCACTTTTTTGGAAAACTTCGCTCGAACCGCAGTTACGTCTTCTAGAGAAGGACTGTGTTTCATGATTCTAACTTTTGAAAAACTTTTGTTATGACTGCTTTTGAGAATCCAGTGAGATTTGCTGTCTTCAAACTGCTAAACGGGAACCAACAATAAACCCTTGTTCAAATGGTGAAAGATCTTTCGTTTTTCTCATTTTACTTCATTCGTCGAGAAAGGCAACCTTACACCTTACCTGCATTCTAACCAACTGTAACACACGTCATAAAAAATTTACATACTGCATCCCTAGCACACATTCAAATGCAAATCTCAAAGGTTTCTAATTCATTGGCCAGCGTGTGTATAAGTAAAGAAGCAAAAATTAAAGGCATAAATAGGCTTTATAAGCGAAAGCTCTGACGCTATCGCTGCTAAAAATCTAAGGTTAATGGTCAATTTTTTCTTTATGGTTGTCTCCATAAATATTATATAT
>KK112744.1:89901-118402 GCA_000611955.2 Stegodyphus mimosarum
GAAAATTCGTTACTATTGTTACTTTTTAACGATAGTTAACCATGCATGTAGTGAAATAAGCCGATTTAAGCAGAGAGAATATATAGAATTGTTAAAAAGGTGAAGGATACTTTTAATGAAGGATTTAGTATTCAGTTACTGTATATATAAATACATGAATCATATAAAGTATCTGTTGTGTTTCTTTTTTTATGCAGCTCTGATATTCAGGTTGTTTCATATGATAGAAGTTTTAAAAAGAGGAGAATAATATAAATGAAGCATAGAATAAACATCCGATAGCAGAATAAATATAAAAAGTCAAAAGATAAAAGTAATTGGAAAGAATTGAGCTATGAAGTGGAAAAAGGAAACTGAGAGTAATAAACTTTGAAGTCAAAAGATCTAGTGTTCAAATAGATTTTGATATGGATGCATGAATAATATAAAGTATCTGATTTTTCTGTAACATAGTTATGATTTTAAGATTGTTTTATGTGATAGAAGTTTTAAAATAGGTTAACAATGGAAAAATGAACTGTGCAATGAAACAAAATCTGATAACAGAATATACATAGTTATTAAAAAAATGTATATTCCCAAAGGAAAATGGAATTGGGAGGAATTGAGCTATGAAGTGGAAAAAGAAAGTGATAGAATTATAGTAGAAGTAAAAAATATACTATGAATGTGGTTTTATTCTATGAGAGGAAGTATTAAGATGGTAAAAAAGATAAGTATTTCTTTAAAACAGGATCCTCCGAGTGCATTCATTCGCTTTTAGAGAATTTCAGTTTTGTGTTCATTGTAGCAGCACCACCACCAAAAGGATAAATCATGAATTCAGCGTGGAACGGTAAGTGAAGTTTTAGTGATCTTTTCTTTTCAGTTATAGTGTATGTGGAGGAAAAAAGAAATTTTTGGAGAAGTTTAAATGTTTTTTGTTTTCTAAGAAGATATTTTAATTTAAAAAATTTTTTTTTGTTACAAAAATTTATTGAAAGTATTTTTTTTTAGTTAGAAAAAGAAAAATTGTAAGTTTTAGTGATGAGGATGAAGATTTTGAGCCAGGTCAAGAATTGAAAGTACCTACAGATGAACCTGTTGTGCTGAATTTTGCACCAGAAGAAAATGCTAGTAAAAAAAAGAAAATCACACCAATTCGAATTTATTTAGGCAAAAATCTTGAAACTGAGGTTAAAGAATTTAAAGGAGAAAATTATCTCTCCATTATAAGACTAGATCCGAATACAAAAAATGCTAAAAATCGAATCAATATTAATATTGAGATAATTGATCGTTTACAGAAAGCTCTTGAAACCATTCAGAAACATATTGCTGAAAATTTAAAAAAAATGGTTTTTCCTCGTTAAAAAAGATTAGTGATAGTGAGTTGTTTTGGTGGTGGTGCTGTTTTAAAAAAAATAAAAGTTTTCTGCTTTTAGCTAAGATACAGAAAAAAAGAGGGAAAGAAGAAATGGTACATTTTACCCAATTAAATCAGGCTCATCGTGGGTATTTATGTAGTTTGCGTGCTGTGCTAGATCAAAGTTATGTTGATCCATATCGAGTTTATGATGAAGCTAAAACCTCAATAAGTAATATAATTCATGAATCAGCAAGAATCCTTCAAATAAGAATACTATTATGCTTCAGTATTTTGTTTCAGAAAACTTTAGATGATGATACTATAATATACCAAACATATTATTTTTGTTCAAATTGTGAACGCGTACAAATTGAGGATGCTATCGTAAATTGTTTTACAAAAATTTTTTCGCAGATAGAGAATTTTTTGAGAAATGGCAGGGGGTGGATAATTAAACATATACAATATGTAGATTTACACATTGGAAATTATAGGTGGTTGTTCTTCAATACGTTTGCCAAAATGTTTAAAAAATAAAAAAGCATTGCTAAGTATCAATTGCAAAGATGATTTATGTTTTTTATATTGTATAGCAGCAAAATTATGGCCTAAGAATGCAAATGCACATAGAATGACATTGTATAAAAGGGAAATATCTCATTTAAAAAAAAAGGTAACATAACTTTTCCCATGAAATTATGTGATATTTCACAGTTTGAGAAATTAAATAATATAATTGTTAATGTTTATACTTTTGAACAAAATGAGATATTACCTTTAAGATTAAATTCCAAAACTTTTGCTGTAAATGTAAAAAGTATTGATTTGTTGTTATATAAAAATCATTACTTTTTAATTCGAAATTTAAATAGACTTTTGAGTAAAAATCATTTACATTTCTTTTGTAAAAAATGTTTGACTGGTTTTCGTAAAAAAAGTTGGTTAAATTATCATATGACTTTATGTGTAGATAAAAAACCGCAAAAAGTACTCATTCCAGAAAATCAAATTATTAAATTTGTCCAAAATGCTTTATCATCCTTATTGTATTTTTGCTGACTTTGAATGTATTACTCGTAAAATTCAAACTGCATTTCCTTCGCCTTTACAAAGTAGTACAACAGATATTGAAGAACACGTGCCTGTAAGTTATTCGATTTTAGTTACGGACATTTATGACAAAATTATTTTTCATGAATATTTTTGTGGTGAAAACGTAATGTTTTACTTTTTTGAAACTCTGAAAGAAATTAGTATATATATTTTAAACAAACTGAAATCTCAGAAACCTATGAAAAATGATAATATATTAGTAAATAATTCTATATGTCATATATGTAAACAGCCTTTCGCTGCTACGGATATACGGGTACGTGATCATTGTCATTGGAGTAATGACAACGTAAGAGGACTGGCTCATCAATCGTGTAATTTAAGTTATAGAGTAACATATTTTATACCTGTCATTATACACAATTTTAAAAATTATGACAGTCATTTATTATTGTCCAGTCCAGTCCATATAGATATGGCCGAAGTGCTGCTAGTCAATGCAGTGTTATCGGCTCCTGAAAATATGCCAAGGGCACATGACAGTGAAAAGTCCTGATAGGTGAATGAAAGGATGGAAGTGGAAAGGAGGGGGGTGACCCAGCGTCAATGGAGAAAAGTCCAGAGAAAGTGGAAGAGAATGCAAGACTGATCGAAAGATCACTAGTTGTTCCTGACATGTGGAAAACATAAGAAGTTACATAACAGTGCGAAACAGAAAAGATACATTTAAATACATTATATACAGGTAAAATACAAACATAAATGTGCAGTGCAAAATGATATGTAAAACAATATATACAATATATACAATGTCAAGAAAGGCAGTATAAGTGCTATGTATGAAAGTTTGAACCACAAAGGTGGACTACGAGCGGACGGATATTTTTATCTTCTTCAAAGATGATATAATTGAAGACATGAAAATGATGTAAGAACGGGCAAATCAGTGCTTTTTTGAAGAAATTTTCATTCATTCTATGAATGAAGTCCTTAATGTATTCAATTTTTAAGTCCCTGTGTAAAGTTTCATTTGAAACGAAGTAGTGGGCGTCGGTAATAAGTCGCAAGAATTTGTTTTGTAATACTTGAATTTTTTGAAGGTCTCTGTGTTTAACAGTTGCCCAGACAGGAGAGGCATAGCACATAATCGGGCGGACTATAGCAGTATAAATATGTCTTTTGCGCTTTAAATCTAGTTGAGAGTATCTTCCCAGCATAGGCATGAGACTTTTCATAGTGCCATAGGCTTTACTTCGAACATTCTTGATATGTTCAGTCCATGTAAATTTTTGACTGATAGTCACTCCTAAGTATTTAGTTTTAGAAACAAGTGGAATTTCAGTATCAAATAATTTCAATTTTACATCAGGTGGATTCCGGGAAAGCTTCTTGCTAATAATCATGAGCTGTGATTTGTCGGCATTAATTGCAATCCTCCATTTTGTACACCAGTGTTCAATATGCGGCATAATTTCCTGTAATTTATTTATTGCTATGGTGGGGCTAAGTGACTTAACGGCAAGCGCCGTATCATCAGCATAGCAACCGAGGAAGTTATTTAAATCTTTAAAAACATTTGGAAAGTCGGCTACATAGAATAGGTAGAGAACAGGGCCCAAAATAGAGCCCTGTGCTATACCTGCCCTGATGTAACGAAGATCAGATTTATCATTTCCAAAGGAGACAAAGAAGTTTCTGTTCTTGATAAAAGAATAAATCAGCTGAATCATTTCACGTTGAAAGTTAAGCGAGATGAGCTTGAAAATAAGCCCCTCATGCCAGACGCGGTCGAAAGCTTTCGCCACGTCCAGCATGAGGAGGGCAACTTTCTGATTATTATATAGGGCAGAGCCGATAAATTCTGCTAATCTGACAAGTTGTTTAGTGTTAGATAGTCCTTTTCTGAATCCGAATTGCTCCGGAGGAAGTCTAGCAATGTATTGTTCCATTCTGACCCACGTCCAGCATGAGGAGGGACACTTTCTGATTATTATATAGGGCAGAGCCAATAAATTCTGCTAATCTGACAAGTTGTTTAGTGGTAGATGGTCCTTTTCTGAATGCGAATTGCTCCGGAGGAAGTCTAGCAATGTATTGTTCCATTCTCTGAAGAATTACTCTTTCATAAATCTTGCCAAGTCCGGGCAGTAGGCTAATAGGTCTATAACCTTCAGGAGTTGTACAATCTTTGCCTGGTTTAGGTATAAGAATGATTTTTGCAGTTTTCCATTTATTGGGGAAATAGGATTTGTCTAGACAGGCGTTAAGAATACTGGTGAGTTTAGTAATGATGTTAAGAGGTAAATTTTTAATTGTGATATTATTTATATCATCATATCCTGGTGCTTTACGATTTTTGAGTCTTTTAATAATTTTAGTAATTTCCTTGGGAGTCGTAAAATCAGTATTGAAGCGGGCCGAGGGGACGTTAAGATAGTCTTGGATACAGTATCTCACATCATAAGTAAATAAAGGGTCACTGGGGAAATCATTCGGTTTAACTTGATTTTCTAAGTGATCAGCCATAATTAAAGCCTTGTCTTGATTTGTAAGAGCAATAGTAGAGCCATTAGTAATAGGTTTGTTGCAGGCAGGAGTGCTTTTGAGTTTTTTAGTGAAGGACCAGAAGTCATTTCCAGGTTCATTAAATCTTTCAATTTTTTCATTCCATCTTTCAATTCTATGATTAATGATATTTTTCTTGATGATTCGGTTTAATTTATTTAATTCCTTTTTAGTATTAGGGTCCCACGTGAGGTTCCATCTTTTAAGAAGCTTATTTCGGTCTTTGATTTGTTGTCTAATGTATTGGGGGAGAATTTCAGGATTTTGCTCCATTGGGAGTTTTTCCGTCGCATAGTTGTAAGCACTTTGGATTCTACTAGTGAGGGAGTCAACAGCAAGTTCAATATCAGAAGTAGTCTTTAAGGATTGAATAAGTGGCGGGTTGTTGACAAGAAATTCATTAAAGATCTTCCAATCAGTCCTTTTAGTAAATTTAGTGTCAGAAACTTTGTTCGTGCCTAGAGTGGCGACAACAGGTATACGATCTGAAGTAAGTTCCATTTTTGTCTCAAGGTAGATGGGGATAGAGGCAGTAGAAATCAGAACATCAAGAATGTCCCCTCTATTAACATGACTAGGTAGGTAGGTAAACTCTGAGGGAGCGTAGAAGTAAATTGGATGATTATTGATAAAATTAAGTAGCGTATTGCCATTTCGATTAGTCCGTCTGCAGTTCCATTCTACATTTTTGGCGTTTAAATCGCCTGCAAGAATAACTGGTTTGTCAGTAGGAAGTAAGTCAGAAAGAATATTCTCATCCAGTGAGCATTTAGGAGGATTGTACATAGCACTAAAATAAACAATGCCGAATGCTGGAAGTAAGACTGAAACAGTGATTAAATCGTGGCCATTTCTACGGTCTTCGCTAATATAGCAAGATTGAACAGAGTTCTTGACAAAGATAGCTGTACCTCCACCTCTGTGGCTGAGTCTATCACAGCGGTAACATCTGTAGTTCGCTAGATTTGTGCGATTACAGGGATTGACGTGCGTCTCTGTGATCATTGCAACGTCTATGTCATGAGTAATAAGAAAGTTCTGGAGCTCCTGTAGCTTGGGGAGAATGCTTCGTGCATTCCAGATCATAACTTGAATTGGAGCTTTAGTGAGATTGTGATGTCCCATTATCAGAATGCGTATTAGAAGAATTTTCCTGATTAATGTTGTTGGCCTGGTTAATTTGTTGAGTGATTTGTATGAAACCTGCATTTTTAATGATAGAGACTAACTCTGCCAGGTCCGAGAATATCTTTTTAGCCTCACTGATAGTTTCATTGTAAGTGCCCAACGATAACGCCTGGGCGTAGGTTTTTCCTTCGATAACTCTGCTGGTATATGTTTTTTGTTTGTCTTCCTTACGTTTGGGAAACTTCACACATCCTTTGAAGCTCGATGTATGATTTTCACCGCAGTTCGCGCAGCATAATGGCTTCTCTTGTTTGTTTTTATCCGGACAATCTCGGGATTCGTGATTTTGTGCACAACGCACACAGCGGGGTTGGTAATTACAGCCAGCCTGTGTATGGTTGAAACCTTGACATTTAAAACATTGAATCGGGCCTTGACGACCCTTATATTCGACAAAGGTGGCTCTTAATCCACATAAAAATTTTTCAGAGTAGATTTTTCCTGATTCTGGCGTTTTTGGAAGTGTCAACAGAAATAATGGGAGTTGAGTGACTTCTCCATTCCTGCGCCTGGTCATTTGTTTTATATCAATAATAGTGTAGTTTAGAGCTTCTAAATTTTCTTTAATTTCTTCAATTTCGGTGGTACGTAAGAGTCCTTTAATCACAACTTTGAGATTTTTATCTTGGGGGAGAATGTACGAATGATGTTCCACCCCAAGCTCTTTGAGTGTTCTAACAATACCTCTATAGCTGTCCGGATCAGATGTGGTGACTTTAATCCCGTCTGGGATGGTTTGTCCTATAAAGTCATATTTTTGTTGCATGAGTATTTTGCGTAATTTACTGTAAGTAAATTTATTTTCTTTAAGTATAATGGGTGGTAGACGGTTAGATTTTGTAGTAGTAGCCTTATTATTATCAGAATTGTCTTTGGTATTATCAGAAGTATCATCCTCAACATTGGTGGTGTCCATGGGCGGATTATCCGCTTGTTCGCTGGTAGTTTCCCTGTTAGCTAGCTTATCCGCATAGCTCGTGCCCGTATTTGGGGTATTGCAATTAGTCCTGATATTTTGTAAGTCATTTTTACTAGCAAATGAATTAAATTGCGTTAATTTAATTTTCTTAGTAGCCTGACGTGGGTTCCTGTGCCTGATAGTTTGGTCGCCTCTACGTTTCGTAGGAGCCTCTTCATCAGAGCTAAGAGCTTTATCAAGGGTCAGTTCTTCATCAGTGCAAGTTGAAGAATCTTCATGCAATTTAATGGGGCTTCTACCCCTATCATTTTCTGAGAATGAATCGTTAACAGCTTGTGTACATGTGCCATGTGTAGCCTGTGAAATATCTTGACATGATGTGTGCTGTTCTTTAAGAACCTTAATCATGTCTAGCGAGCTGATGAGAAATGTATAGAATTTGCTTTCAATATCCGTGAACTCACCATTTAGTTCTTTAATTTGTTCTAATTCTTTAATTTGGGAGTGATAGAATTCGATCAGTCTTTCCATGGTGGAATGGGAATCCATCGCACCGAAATGAATTCAAAATCCAGCGCCCTGAAAAATATAGGAGAGCCTGCGCCCTGGAACCAGGCCCACACGAAGGATTTATTATTGAAACATATGCCTAAAGATTATGTTAAAAAAATTAAAATAATACCAGTGAATATGGAAAAATTTACAATGTTTATGCTGGATGAACTGAAATTTATGGACTCATATCAGTTTTTAGATGCTTCTCTGGAAGCATTAGTGGAAAATTTAAAACAATCCAATCATGAGTTTAAAATTTTTAACAAATTTTTTGAAAATGAAATGTCTCGTTCATTATTGTTAAGAAAAGGTATTTTTCCTTATTCATATTTTGATTCATTAAATGTATTGAATGAAACATGTTTACCTGCAAAGGAATCATTTTATAGTGCACTGCACGGAACTACAGTAAGCGATGAGGATTATAAGCATGCAAATGTAGTATTTAAAGCTTTTAAATGTAAAAATTTTGCGGATTATTTGGAACTTTATCAAAGTGTCGATGTAGTTCTTCTGGCAGAAGTGTTTTTGTCTTTTAGACGAACTGCATTAAAGTACTACGAATTAGATCCAGTTCATTTTGTAACTGCGGCTGATTCAACATGGAACGCGGGATTAAAACTAACTAAAATTGAATTGCAGTTGTTGAATAATGTTAATGATTATATATGGTTTGAAAATCAAATGAGGGGGGGAATTTGTTTATTAGGCACACGTCATAAAGTAGCAAATAATCCGTATATAAGGGATAGTTTTAATCCGCAAAAACCTACGAATTACATAGTTGCATTAGATGCTAATAATTTATATGGCTATGTAATGAGTCAGTTTTTACCAACTGGATCTTTTTCTTGGTTATCCAAAACTGAAATAGAAAAATTTGATATTTTAAATTCTAAAGAAGAATCAAATGTGGGTTACATATTAGAAGTTGATTTAGATTATCCATCTCATTTACATGTACTGCATAATGATTTACCAATGGCACCCGAACATTTTAGTTTAACATTTGATATGTTATCGCCGTATGCTAAAGATTTATGTTCAAAATTTAATTTAACGTCAACTCTACCATGTAAAAAATTATTACCTAATTTTTTTGGAAAAAAAAATTATGTAACACATTATTTAAATCTAAAATTTTATGTTAGCCACGGACTTGTAATTAAAAAAATTCATCGAATTTTATCCTTCAGTCAAAGTTCCTGGTTGAAGGAATATATAGGATTTAATAATGACATGCGCCAACAAGCAAATAATGAATTTGAAAAATCCTTCTTTAAAAAAATGAATAATTCATTTTACGGCAAAACATGTCAAAATGTCAGAAAACGAATATCTATAAAAGGTATTTTAAATGAAAAAGACTGTCAAAAAAAAAACTCAATAGTCCTTTACTAGAACAATTTGAAATTGTAAACAATAATTTTTCTCTGTTTAAACTTAAAAAACCTATATTATATTTGGATAAACCGATTTATGTAGGGTTTACTGTTTTGGAATTGTCGAAATTACATATGTATAAATTATATTATTGTCATTTTAAAAAGATATATAATACGAGTTGTGAACTGTTGTATACCGATACTGATTCTCTTTATTTAAGTATAGAAACAAATAAATGATATATCTGATTTTAAAAAATATTTTTCTGATATTTTAGATTGTAGTAATTTTGAAAAAAGTCGTATAATGTTTAATAATGAAAATAAAGGAAAATTAGGTTATTTAAAGCATGAAACTATGATACCAATTCGTGAATTTTTAGGTTTAAAATGTAAAATGTATGCTTTTCAATACGGTGATATATGCAAAAAGACTGCTAAAGGCGTTAAAAAAAGTAGTTTAAAAAAAATAACGTTTGATTCTTATAAAGATATATTAATTAATGCATCACTTTTAAGACATGAGCAATATTCAATTATTTCAAAGAAACATAATTTAAAAACCATTTTCCAAAATAAAGCCAGTCTTTCCGCATATTATGATAAAAAATATTTAAATGATGATGGTATAACATCAAGAGCATATGGCCATATTGATAATAATAGTTCTATTTGAAAAAAGAAAATGATTGAAAAATGTATTGTTGAATTTTTTGTTTGTATAAAATTAATCTATTCTTTGTAGTTTTTTATGTTGTAATATGTGAGAAATTGATATAGATTGTTTTTTGATACAAAAAATATTGTGAGTTAAAAAGGTACGTAAAATTCAACATGGACTGCAAAAATATCATTTACCTTTTTTGGAAATGTTATTCTTGTCAAATGTTCCATTTGTTTTTTCCCTTTTTTGTTTTTCATTACTATATAGTATGGGTTTTGGGAAAAAAATATGACTAACTCATGTAATGGATTGTATTGTTTTTTGAAAAGTAGATTTTTTAAAAAAAATAAAGGACGGACCATACTGGTCCTGCTGTGTTTCTATTATTTGAAAAAATGTTAGTATTTTTAAAAAATCATTTTTCAAAATAGAAACATTGCAGGATATATATGTTTTTTACAGAAGAAAATGAAACAATTTTTAACCTATATTTTTAAGGTCATACTTGTTTTTTTTTAAAAAATGGTTGTATATTCTATAGAAATAATGCATTTCTTGTCATGTCAGCAGGTCTGCAATTTTTGATATTTTGAACTAAATTGCTAGCATATTGACAAGACAAGCGATGTTAAAAATATCAACATTATTATTATTTGTTATATCCAAAAGTAGTATTAGTTTCAGTGAAATGTTGTGTATTTCTTTTCGTGCCAGTACGCTCACAATTTTTATTATTGAAAGTAAGTTGTGCGCGTATTGGCATGCCAAGCGATACAAAAATATCATCAATTTTGTTTATCAAAAGATACTATTTTGAAGAAGATAAAAAATTGCATTTTTTCCATTTCGTGTTGGTATGCGCATAATTTTATTATTGAAGAATTCAGTGAAAAAAGAGAATTTGAAGAAGAAGTGAATGTTGTGTATTTCTTTTCGTGCCAGTATGCTCACAATTTTATTATTGAAAGTAAGTTGTGTGCATACTGGCATGGCAAGCGATACAAAAATATCATCAATTTTGTTTATGAAGAGATACTATTTTGAAGAAGATAAAAAATAGCTTCCATTTCGTGTTGGTACATGCATAATTTTATTATTGAAGAATTCAGTGAAAGAAAGAGAATTTGAAGAAGAAGTGAATGATGTGTATTTCTTTTCTTGTCAGTATACACATAATTTTTGTTATTGAAAAAATAAATTATGGCCGTATTGACAAGGCAAGCAATATAAAAATATCATCAACTTTTTTTGTCAAGAGATACTATTTTGAAGAAGATAGATATTTTGAAGAAGATCTACGAATAGACATAATTTTCTTTTCGTATTAGTATAGGCATTTACAGAATGAAAAAAAGATGTTATGTATTCCCTTTCCCTATCAGTCAAGATCAAGATAGTACTTTCGGTTCAAGGTGTCAACTACTAATGAGTTTTAACCTATATATCAAGTAAGGCCGGAGGCCGCTCACTTTTGTTTAGATAAATCAGAGGTGCTTAGCACCGCGCCCTTAGGCGAAAGAATGGTCTATGTGGCAAAGTCATACAGGAAGGCAGTCATGAAATTATAAACTGATATACTTTTGTAGATGTAGAAACATTCGAAAAATTTTTGAGCAGGTGCTGGGTGCGTGCTATTTGCAGTGATGAATTAAGTGACTGAAATGAACATGAGATACGGAGAGTAAGTCAGAATCAAATCACGTAACCTGAGGTCGCGTTCTGGTTCGTTGATAAATACTGCTGTATTACTCAAAGTTTTATTAATTTAAGAGTAAATAACTCTTGTAGGCCTATAGTATTGCAATCTACTACATAATAATGATCTAATAACTATGGAGAGGTGAGTTTTATGCTACGTAATTCTTGTTTAATTAGATAGAATTTGATTATTCCTTTTTTGGGCTTGGGGGTCACATGGACCAATCATGTTGCAGGATAATCTGTTAAGCGATTTCAAGACGAAAAATAATAGTCCATAAGGCTATTTCAAATTACTCTTCACAAAGTCCGTAATTTGGCTTTGCCAGATAATAAAAATACACTTAAAACTCAACACAAAAATAGTTAATCATATCACGAATTCTTGAGTATATGAAATGCAATTAAATACTGGGTACTATTTACAATATGTACACTTTCACCACTTTGAGTTGTGATGAATAGAACGTGGTCGCTTAACCAGATTTTCTTCTGTTGGATCATAGTTTGCGAGATTTTTAATAGCATTATATGGTGAATTCTGAACTTGGATAAAGAATTTGTGCGAAATTATTAAGATCTGTTCTTGTATTTCAGGAATCTTCAGGTCTTGATACAGCTGGATATTTCTAATAAACCAGGGTGCTGAGGTTATTGAGCGTAGAATTTTATTCTGTAGATAGCTAAGTTTCTTTCTATGGGTTTTGCAAGCCGTGGCCCAAGTGGGGACTGCGTATAAGAGAATTGGTCGAATAAGCATCAGGTAAAGATTGCGTTTAGTATTCAGATTTAATTTAGAATTTTTCCCTAGAAGCGGGTAAAGAGCCATAAAAGCTGCATTAGCTTTGTTGGTGATATAACTGATGTGTTCTTTGAAAGTGAGCTGTGCATCAATATACACTCCAAGATATTTGTACGAATTGGCCGAAGGGATAAGAGTATCATGAATTTTTATATTGATATCCAGAGGGTAGTTTTTCTTATATCTTCTGTACATAACTATACAGCATTTGGTGGGATTAAGATTGATTTTCCATCTGGTGCACCATTTTTCTATTATTTTAATTTGGCTATTCAGTTTGTCTATTGCATGTTGCGGGTTTAAGGAATTAGTAAGTATTACCGTATCATCGGCATATTTAAGGATTTTTGCATTTTGCGGCTTGGGCATGTCACTTGCATATAGATTAAAGTTTGCTGGAGAGATGACGGAACCTTGAGGTAGTCCTCTATGAATATTTTTATGTGTGGACAAAGCATCACCACAGCGGACTTGGAAGGTACGATCTTCTAAATAGGAAATCATGAGATTTAAGAAACTTGAAGGAGGGTTTAATTTCGATAACTTGCATATTAAACCAGCATGCCACACTCGATCGAAGGCC
The DNA here is from genome assembly GCA_000611955.2 of Stegodyphus mimosarum. Taxonomy (NCBI): domain Eukaryota; kingdom Metazoa; phylum Arthropoda; class Arachnida; order Araneae; family Eresidae; genus Stegodyphus; species Stegodyphus mimosarum. Next base: position 102,662 of record KK112744.1, read on the forward strand.
TTTTCGAAGTCGAGGTAGCATGCGGCAACTCCGTTTTTCTTCTGAAATTCTACGGCAATGAATTCTATGAGATTAAGAATTTGATGCGATGTTGAATGAGCTTTTTTAAACCCGAACTGCTGATCGTCTGTATCAATTAATTTGTCAGTGAAAATTTGGAGTCTTGAGGCAATTACGCGTTCAAACACTTTGCTGATAGCGGGTAGAAGGCTGATAGGTCGATAGCTGGATACTTCTTTAGATTTTTGCCTGGTTTCGGGATCATTATTACAATTGAATGTTTCCATTTTGTCGGAAAATAAGAGAGCCTAATACATGAATTAATTAAATTGCACAGTAGAATTATACAGTTTTTCGGTAGAACTTTAAGGGCTTCATTACTTATGTTGTCAAAGCCTCTGGCTTTTTTATTCTTTAGCTTCCTGAGGATTTCTTGGATTTCTTTGGGGGAGGTAAATTTTACATAATCTCTGTTACTTTTAAGTTTAATTTCTTCGACTTCGTTATTGATAGTATAGTCAAAAGGACTGATTTCTTCATGTTTCTCGAAAACTTTTTCAAGGCTCTCCGCCATGACTTCAGCGATTTCCGTTTCTGAGTTGTGTGTCATACCTCTGTGCGTAATAGGGTGATGAAGATTTGCTTGGTTATTGCGAAGGGATCTTGCAATTTTCCAAACCATGTTGGGTTGCATTTCTAAATTTTCAAGAAAAGAGTCCCATTTATTGGAGCGATAGCTAATTATTTCCTGTGAAATTTGACGAGTGAGGTAATTCACGTGAGTCTTGTCGTTTGGATCTCTTGTGAGTTGCCAATTTTTCCTGCATCTATTTCTTTCTTTTATAAGGTTTAAAATATAATTCGGGAGTTCTTGCGGAGAGTAATTTTTCTGCGTATAAGTTGCTGTGGCCAGTGCCTTTTGAATATGTCCGTTAAATTTGTTAATTTCATTTTCAACTTCTTCGGGATGGTTAATTACTATGCTACTGGGGATATTAATAAGTTCATTTTTATAGATAGTCCAGTTAACTTTAATCTTCGGTTTAATGAGAGGTGGGTAGAAACCATAAAAATCGAATTTTACAGGGAAATGATCAGAGGATAATTCTTCCGTCACTTCTAAGTATGGAGTAGAGTGAATATTTTTCAGTATCAGGATGTCAAGGATATCCCCTCTTCCATTAAAGTGATATCTCGTTGGAACATCTGGAGCGATGACTCTGATGTTGCTATTGAGTGCATAGTTATTAAGAATATTTCCGTTGTTGTTATTGATGCTGCAATTCCAGTTTGTATTCTTGGCGTTCATATCGCCGGCGATCAGGGTTGGGTAATCAAAATTGGTCAGGTTATCTAAGTCAGAATTAGTTAAAGTATTCTTGGGTGGGTTATATACTGAAATAAACAAGAAAGGAACGTTGAATCCAGTATAAATTAGAGCTGCAGTGGTTTCTACTCGGCCTGTATTCGGGATATTGAAGGTAGTGAACTTGATATGATTTTTAATTAGTATGGCGGTGCCGCCTCCGCTATTATGAGTGCGATCTTGTCGGATGACATTATAGCCTTGAATTTTGAATTTAAGATTTGGGTAAAGATGGGTTTCATTTAACATCATTACTTCGATATTGTGTTTGTTCAGATAATTCGCCAATTCATATTTCTGTTTATTTACTCCGTTGGCATTAAAGAAGGAGACTTTAAGGAAACTAGTAGTAGTTGCAATAAGGCTTGGGTTAAACTGTGGGCCTCTAGAAGTCATAATTTTGGTTCATATAATATTCGATCGCTGCCATGCCGATCTCGAATTTCTCTATTAAAGTCTTGGCAGACTTGAATTTCATGAAAAATGCTTTGGCTTGCATAAGTTGCGTTTTAATCCATTCGAAGAAATTTGGTGTTTCCTGATTGGATGGTTTTTCTCTGCTCCACGCTGAAGGTGGGTCAGGGATATTCTGTAGATTGCGCGACGGCAATTTGGGGAAGTCATCTTCTTTTAAAGTAAATCCAGGTTTAGTATTTTTACTATTTGAATTTTGCTCGGCTTTTCGCTCTGCAATTCGCTTCTTGATGTTTTCTGGGTTTTTGCTGCATCCGCGGTAGGATGAAACATGATTTTGTCCGCAAAGTACACAGACAGGCTGGTCTATATCTTTTTTAGACTTACATAAGTAAGTTTCGTGCATTTGTGCGCATTTTAAACACCGTGGGGTGTAATGGCACAGGTCCCGTGTATGCCCATATCTTTGGCATTTATGACATTGAACGGGACCTGGCCGTGATTTATATTTCACAATCTGGACATTAAGGCCTCTCAGCTTCTTAATTCCGAATATCTGCTTTCCTTCTTCGCTTCGTTGGACGTCAGCCACGAAAACTGGCAAATTGACGATATCTCCGTTCTTGATGGCAGTGATTTGCCTTATTTTTTGGACTGGTATGCCCAGATCTTGTATTTCCTTCTGTAGGATTTCGATTTTTGCGGTGGCCGGAAGTTTCTTAATAACTGCCTTAATAGGCTTCTTGGAATTCATTTGAAAAGTATGAAAGGGAATTTCCTTATTTTGCAAATATTTGGTGATTTCGCGGTAGTGGTCGGGTTCGAAAACTCTGATTGTGAGTCTTCCTCCTTTTAGGTCTCCTGTATAATTTTTGATGCCGAGTACATCTTCAAAATCGTCTTTCATCTTATCCCAGTTTCCGTTAAAATCGGCGAGAACTATTGGTGGGATATGACCCGCGGTTTTCTTTGGGGTTTCAAAAGGAGTACCATTTTGAGTCCCGTCATCCATGTTAACCTCATTTTCTAATGGTTCAAAAGTATTTTTCTGGCTTGGGTAATCCTTTTCCGTATTCGAATGATTTCTTTTATGTGTTTTGCGAGGAGAGGTAAAACCTTCGCTATCAACTGTTTTCTTTTTGCGCGTTCTTCCGCTAGAAGTTCTTTTTAGGTTAGCTGAATTCGATCCCTTTTTTGGGGTAGCTGGTGTTTTTAAGAATTTAGCGTTACTATCAGGTGTGGGGTTAGCACTAACTATTTCTATTTCAGGTATTTTACCATTTTCCTTTTCCTCTAAGTTATCATGTATGATACAAAGATTTTTAAGTTGTTCTTCCATAATCGTAAGCCTAGGATCAGCTTTCGGTAAATTAGAATTTTTTAAACTCTCAATTTCTGTTTGCAAGTGGTTAATTTGCATAGATAGGCGATTGTAATCGATATGACCTCCATTACTCTCACGTATCTGCTCAATTAAACTACGTACATTTTTATCCTCTAAACTGCTCATTTCTTGCTGCTTAACCTAAACCATTGGCCCGGTAATGCATGCTCAGAAATAAACAAGTCAAAAAGAACTTACCAGACGCTTCAGACGCTGATGAGACAGGTAATCCACTGAGAAAACACGAGTGCTGTACACTAAGTGCGAATATAACTCACCAGAATTCTCAAAAATTCTCCCGATTTTAAGCGTATGAATGCAAAGAACAAGAAATTACAGATATCCACCGTAACTCAATACCACCGTTTCCTTATCAGTATATGCATAAACTTTTGTAATTTTGAAATAGTTTATATAAATAGTGGTAGGGTAAGTGATGCAAAAAATCAACATATCATTTAAGATAACTATATTATGTTTTTTCTTTCTTAAAAAACTTCATTTTTGTGTTTTAACATATATAAAATTAAATAATAACACATTAGACTTTTTAAGATTTATAGAAAAAAAGGTTTTTGTTTTATTTGATAACAAAAAATTTTTATAAGCAGTTACATATTGTGATTAAGTACAGGGACGATGTAATTCACGCAGGATATCATCGTCTTTTAACAATATAAAGTAAGCAATTTTGATTACATAATCATGATCTGCTTCTAATAAATCATTGTCTTTATAATTCTTGTTTGAAGAGACACAATCCAACATGTTGGTATACAAACTTGCACAAGAAGAAAACAGAGATATTTGATTCACATCCATTTCATTTTTCAGGCAAAGATATAGATAGCCATATGTATAATTCTTGGAAATATCATGAATAAGCTGAATCACAACTGAGCTTTTTAAAATTTTCAGATAATATCTTGACTCTTTTTCTCTAGGAGTATCACAAAAAAGAGCATTACGTATACAATCATGTAGATTTTTAAAAAAAAGTAGGATGAGTACGGGAAATTCGTGTTTGTTTCAGAGGCAAGCATGCATTTTCCACTTCCACTTCAGTTGTATACAGATAACCATAACGTTCCATGGTTGTCTTCTAAAATTCAACTAATGCTGATACTGTGCAGACTGCATATTTATACAAGGAATACATCTTTGCTTATTATTATAAGAAAATTGACAACAAACTTGTCGAACGAAATTTTGACGAACAAATTGTTTAATAAACTTTTCATTTGCTTTTTTATTAATTCTATTAAGATCGTCTAATTTTAAATTTCTTACACACTTAAATAGAAAATATAAACAGAAATGACCACAAGTAGTTGTAAAATTCTCTTGAAAACATATTTTATTGTAAACTATAGTTTTTGAATTGTTTTTTAAAAAATATATAATATTTTTATTTGAAGGTTTAAAACCATAACTATCAAAATAATATGCTTTATCATTGTTTTGAAAATATATAGCTACCCAATGACTCCCTGGTAAATGATGAGGATCTAAATTTACAATAAAAGTTGAAAAATGTTTTTTACGCAATGGTAAAGAATCAGAAGGGTATATACCCCCAAAAGTATTTTGAATTGCTACATCACTACAAGCATATTGACATAATGTTAATGTATTCATTTTTTCCTGATTAAAAATCTATAAAAGCTCCTCGCGTTTTGTCAATTTCAATAACATTTCTATATTCAGCATATACAATAAGAGTAACTGTTTCAGGTAATGCTTGCTCAAATTTGATATCTATACCTATATTACCATTTTTATTCACACTGACATGACTTTCTCCTGCAGCTAAATCAGGAGTTAAATCTATTGCATAAAGAGTATACCCATCTTTATATTCTTTAAAATTTATATTAATATTAGGACAACTATGATAACGATTCAAATCAGTAAACAAACTTAAATAACTTCTAGCGTACATGTTATTTTCAAATTTGGGTTGAAAAGGTTTTGCTGGTATCATCTGATTACCATTTAAAATGCAAAGATAATTTAAATTATAATGAGAAAATTTAAAAGGATTTTTGCTAATGCTATCATTATAAGCTTCATTTGATACAAACCCTAAAATAAAACGTGTAGGTAATTGACCAATGAATGTATTTTCTACTGTAGTAGACTGTAATCCATTCGATAAAGCAAATGTTTTTACATCCACTCTACGAATAGGCATTTTAATAACACCTTTCTCTAATGCTTTTTCGTGTGCTAATAAAATAGAAGGAGCAACATTAACTTTTCGAACATAAAGACTAGCAGCCTGAATACGTATTTTAAAATTATCATTTGCGGCCATTAATGCAAACGCATCCTTATTCCTTTCGAGTTTAATTCGTACATTAACATCATTAATTTATAATTTTGGTTGACTGGATAAATCAAAATGCAGAGCTCCAATAAGATCTATTGGTTTACTGTTTTTACAACTTTCACTACGTTTTAGAAATCCATCATTAGCTGGCTGCAGCTGTTGTATCATGTTGACCTGCAGTATCTTTAAAAAATAAAGTTGAACTTAATAAACTCTCTTGAGATGATTTTGAAGATAACAATAAACTTTCTAAATAAGCTCTATATGAATAATTGGATTGTGATACAATTTGACGATCATTTAAAAATATTGCACATTCTGAAAACAGAGTATTTAAAATATAATTAATAGGTGCTACAACATCCGCATCAACAAGACTGTTGCTATTTTTCTTCTCAACTTTAAGTCTTATATGTAAAATAGTATGAGCTAAATCCAAATAATGTTCACCATTACCGTTTATATAAAATTCAATGGGGCTTTTATCCGTCAAGGAAGCCAATCGATGTATTTCCACAAACGACGAAGATTCAACAGCCAACTGTATCGCAACATTGTTAAAAAGATTAAGTTCGCTCTTAAGACACATAATACCTTGATTCTTTTCCATTATGAATAACTTTTTTACATAAAAATATCCCGATGCGTTGTTTTACAACGTTTAGCTTTAGACTGTCTAGTCTTCTTTTTACGCTTTCTTTTTATACCTTTCCCTTGTTGTAATTTTGTAAAAATATCATTTTTTATGTTCTTCGATGTTTCTCGCAATCGATTTCTTGCTGAATCTCGAAATGATGTACCTGATGCTACGTCTGTTATTACATTTTTTCCAGTCTGAAGCAATTGCTTTCCCAAATAACGTCCGGCTCTCATAGCTAAAGGTGTAATATAGCGACGCAAATCACCAAAAAATCCATAACCTCTTTGATGTAATGCACCTTGAAAATATGCACCACTACCGCCAACTTGTTGGCAGTAGTAGGATTCACAGTCCTTTGCATTCAAATGCATTTCTTTGCAACAGTATTAAGAATGATGCGAATTGGATCATGTCCTATCAATTTATATATTTTCTCCGACGAAATGATAAAACAATAAAAGTCTTTCCTCCCGTAAATATAATATTTTTTCCTGATACCGTTTTTAGTTCTATTTCTATAGTATCCACATAATTTTTTTTAAAGGAAAATAAATAGGCGTTTCATAATGTTTCACGATTTGTTCATTTCTTTCATTCGTACAAGGAATAATTCTTAATAACGGTACATAAGAATCTCCCACATGATGAGATTCAATCAAATCACTGTAAATAAAAATTTCTGTAATACCCGCATCTAATTCCAAAGGATATTTTCCAACATGAGTTCCACTCTTAAACTGATTAGTATGAAATCCTAACATATCCGCAAGACCTTTCCTAAAATTCACTTCACATGCATCTGGAACATCTAAAAGTACTTTTTTATTTGGTAACTGTTTTAACTGAATATATTGAAATTCACGAAATAACACTTTAGCCGATTTATACACACCCACATTCACAAATAAAGATAAAGTTTCTTTTTTTTCTTTTACAAATTTTGGATATTCTTTAATCACCAATTCAATAAATTCACCTTCGCTTATTGAAAGAAGAGGATTAACTGTAAATGTTTGATTACCTTTCACAATCACACTTTTGGGCTGATTTAGAATACGTAAAAATGATTTTGCTTTTTCTTCTGTAATGTGTAATTCTGAAAAATCGGATAATTTTATTTCGACTTCGTTTTCGATTGGTTTATATTCAAATTTTATATAATCTTGTACCTCCAACCATAAAATGTTTTTCCTAATCGTAGAAAATACACTTCCTTTGATATTCTGTTTTTGCTTTTCGCCTTTTATTGGTGTAATTGGGAGAATGTGACTTACTGTTTTCAGTGGATTTCTATTTACGATGATAAACTTTTCATTTTTGATTCCACTGGACTTTTTAAATTTCCTAGTATCTGTTTCTTTTATAACATGACCATTATCTGAAAACGGTAAATGAAGCATATACATTAATGTGAAAGTGTTTTCTTTTGTAATATGTAATTCAAAACCTGCTGAGACATGAATAATTACATTTTTTTCATCCACATCAGGAATAAATTTTATACTATTTTCTACCGTGAGCACTTTTTTTATTTCTTCATTAAGTTTAGCAAAAAACTCTTTCATATTTTCAGATGAGTTATATACATATGGTATTTCATACTGCCTGCTACCAGTTACTACAGTTTCTTCAATTGTTTTTTGGATTGAATAATCATTATTATGATCACCTACATTAAACCAATTACGTGGTAAGAATACTTGAGATAAACTAACTTCCCACTGTCCAGTTAAATTCAATGGTGCTGCTAGTTTAGTACGATAGGATGATTGCGTATTTTGGGGGAAATAATCCATACTAGCATTACTAGGTAATGTCACATAAAAATCGGATATCATTTCATCCATGATGCTTTAACCCAAGAATTGAAACGTTGATCAAAACCTTTCCACTTTACATAATATTCCTTCTCTGCACCACTACCTCTAGATTTTAAAACCTTTTCTACTCTCCAAAACGCATCAGAAGGTTTTGTTATTTTTTGTAACTCTTCCTCGTAAAATCTTCCTTTTACATTCGTTCCTTTCAAATCTTTGAGTAAATATGTCGGAGGAATAGATGGATAACGTTTATATACAACAAATACTTCATCAGTCCAATTAGGTAGATAACCTCTACGTAATAATACGTGTTTAGTTTTGGAAATTCTAACTTGATCATTTATTTCAAATTTATATTTTATTTCTGTCTTATAACCATACACTTTTTCAAAAATAATAGGTTCTAACTCGGGTGTTACTTGTATAGGAGCAAATCCCGTAGTACGATGTACACTCGAATTATAACTTTTCAGAACCAATTGTAAAATATCTATATATCTACACTCACGTCTGTGAAAATTGCAACACCATGAAGGACTTACGCGAGTGAGCTGAAATTTTCAGGAAATGCAAAGTAGCGCATGATATGCAAATGATTAGAATTGCAAATCCGTAGCGCATGCGTATGCTGAGCAGCGCCCTCTGAACGGCTGACGGATCCGAATAAATAGACGGCTGTAGCGAGGCGTGTATGGTTATCGGTGGTTATCTGCTAGTGGTAAACGTTAACTCAATCTGTACTTATGCCTCGTCGACGAAAGAGAGCGAGATTTGAACAACTTACAGAGTTTGAACGAGGGAGAATCATCGGCCTTCGTGAAGCTGGATTGTCGTATCGTGCAGTAGCCTCTCGTGTGCAGCGTAACAGCAGCACAGTGATGCGCGTTTGGAAGCAGTGGACGGACGAGTGTCGGACAACTCGGAAATCCGGGAGTGGACCCCGAAATGTGACGTCAGCTCGCGATGATAGACACCTGGTCCGCATGGCGCGGACGGACCGTACAGCTTCCTCTAGACAATTGGCAGCACTGTGGTCAATAGCTACAGGTGTTTCATTGTGTGCTTCATCAATTCGTAGACGTCTGCTGCAGTGTGGACTGCGCGCACGGACTCCTTTATACAGGATCCCCCTAACGCACGACCATCGCCGCCTGCGGCTACAATGGGCCAATCAGCATAGAGACTGGCGTGCTGATTGGCAGCATGTCGTGTTTTCTGACGAATCCCGCTTTAATTTGTGGTACCATGATGGCCGCATTCGTGTCAGACGCTATGCCGGTGAACGCCACCTTCCGGAGTGCATTATCGAACGCCACAGTGGACGAACACCCGGAGTTATGGTCTGGGGCGCCATAGCATATCATAGACGATCTCAATTGCTACGAATTGTGGGCAATCTGAACAGCAACCGGTATATCCGTGAAGTTCTACAGCCCGAAGCTGTTCCCTTCCTTCAAAGCTTGCCAGGCGCTGTATTTCAACAGGACAATGCCCGCCCTCATACTGCTCGGATTGTTAAATCCTTCTTTGCAGCGCAGCAGGTACAGCTTCTTCCTTGGCCTGCGTGTTCCCCGGATATGTCGCCAATTGAACATGTGTGGGATGTCATTGGTCGGCGTCTTGCTCGTGATCCTCGTCCTGTTGCGTCTGCAGACGAACTTTGGGTACGCGTACAAACGATATGGAATGCTCTTCCTCGGTCAGACATTCAAACTTTGTTTGACTCCATGCCACGTCGTGTGGCAGCACTTATTGCGGCGCGTGGTGGCCACACAAAATACTGATTCTGATCTCTTGTTCTTGTTTGTTTGCTTTGAACATTTAATCATTTATTTGTACCACTACCACTCAACTGTGTATTAAATTGCATTCAATTATGACGATTCCTTCTTGGTGTTGCAATTTTCACAAACGTGAGTGTATATGAATTAGTATGTGTAAATATACGAAAAAGTTTGGATTTCAAAGTAACAACACTAGCTTTATGCTCGCTGTGAGTGGAATAATGATGAATTTTATGACGTTTAAAATAATTCTGTACTTTTTTATTGTAAAATTCCTTACCTTCATCAGTTTGCAAGTTCACAACAAATTTCGATTGTTTAAATAATTTTTTAAATGCTTCCACCATTGCATCTGCATTTTTATACTTTAATGGAATAGCATAACCATATTTAGAAAATACATCAATGGCGGTTAATAAATATTTTACGCCATTATTATATTTTGACAATTTTGTTAAATCAATCAAATCACATTGCATTAATTCACCAATACCAAAAGACAACACTTTTCGACGTTTGAATTTATAACGTATCGGTTTGTGTAGTGTCTTGTGTCATTAACCATTGTTTTACAATTTTTAATGGAATTCCACTCGCTTTCGATAATCTTTCGGCACTACCAAATGAACCTGGATTTACTAAATCATAATAATATTTTTCAAGAGTTTTTTTAGTCTCTTCATCTAATACGTCAGCCATTTATCAGAAGGTAGTGTACTTCTTGCTCTCCAATTGCGATATAATTTTTTGGATCCAATATTTATGCTGTCATCACTTTTACTCCGTTTGTGCTTTCTTTCAGAAACAGAATTGTCCTCTCCAGTGTCACTATCTGACTTTATAGATTGTATTTTGGGATCTTTCATACGATTCAATACTTTTTTATTTCCTATCCAACTAAGAGGAATGTTTATTTCTTTAATAGCTTGAAAAAAATGCTCATAATGTTTTGGTTCTTCTAATGTCTTAGCATTTCTCATCGTATATGAAAAAAAATCTGCTATACTTGATCCCTTTATTGGTTTACCACTTTTTGTTAATTCTCCAAATTCATTCCATGCATATTGTCTTGATTGTAACTTTTCGACAATCAATGGTATGAATTTAGCATAACGATAAGGAGTTGAAAGCATAATATCTTTTAATATCCCAGACTCGCTTTTTGTTTCCTCTTCAGGTTTAACTTTAGAAGTTTCTTCACAACACTTACACGTACAGGCTCCGGCGGTGCGTGAACAGTTCTATGATAACGCATAATTAACTGACTGAGTAATTTTGCTTTCAGATCGTCAGGAAGCTGATTAGTCTTTTCTAACAATGTATCTGTATCATCTTCAAGTCTTAATTCTGGTTTTTGTAAATGATATGAAGATACCAATTCTTCGGGAATTAAAGCCACTCTCTTAGCCATGTTCCTTTGCTCGTATATACACACAAAATGAAAACACACATTTGTTTGACTAAAGTCTATTACCAATCGCACGACCTACTATGCCCCCTAGGGCAGATATAATAGCTGGTGCTATGAGAGGTAAAAATCCACCTGATTGGTTCACCAACATTCTTTTCTTTCTTGGTATACTACATGATTTTTTTGCAAGACTTCTCAAAATATGTTTATATTTTTTTATTTTCTGCATATTAACAGGTATATTACCACCTAATATATTTAAACAAATTTCACATAGCGATTTCATCTGTTCATTATTAGCTGTTCGAAGCAATGCTTTTTTCTGCGAAGGATGAGAACGCGCAAGGATATGAAGAAAATGATAATGTTTTTTTAAATTACGTTTGCTCATTTTGGACGATATAACCAATAATATCCACACTCTGTTGGAAATAAATTTTCTCTTATGCGATATTCCTCCTCCGTTTGAGGATGTAAATCAATAACTAAATAACCATAAGGTTTTGCAGTTGCTTTTATAGCATCTGACAAAAAACTTGAATTTCGCGGATATAATTGACGACCTAAACAATTTATCTGACTCCTATCTCTTGCATTTTTGAATAAAATAATATAATGACTATTCAAACTAATATCACGCATTACTTTAACACGAGGAAATAAATTTTGTAAAATTAATATAACGCTTACATTACAATGATGTGATGCTGCAGTAAATAAATCCACAATTTTTTCATTTAAACGATGCATCATATCATCTATTATAATCAAATCATCTATTATAATCAAATCATCTTTTTCATATGTCTCAGGTAAACCTTGTATAAATTCAAAATTCGGTTCCTCTAAAAACCAAGGTGCAGAATATGAATAACACCATTTTACCTTTTTTATCTTTATGTCATATATACAGTTTTTTATCATTTCACGTACTAATGATGTTTTACCTGATTGACTTGGACCTACCATTAAACAAGTACTTGGATGTTTTAATTTTAACATCTCGTTTTAAAAAAGTAAATGCATATAATGCTTACTCTATAAAAACTTAAAATCAAATGATACATATCATTCCTAGATTCTTAATATATAATACAAAAGTATATTTTTTAAAAAATCACATCTGCTAACATAAAAAGTATCACTTACCTTTATACTAAAGTAATCAGAAAAAAACAAGCATAAAACTTAAGTTGAACTATTTTTTATTCTTACATATTCTTTTCTATACAAAGAACAACGTTTTTTGGTTTTTTATATGTTTAAAAACAATATTTACAAATTTTCATAAACTCTTCCATCGTCATTTGAACACCAATAATGTCTGCTTTCAAAAGTTTATCACTGTTTTTCCAGAAATAGCGTAAATCATATACAGTTTTGTTATTTTCTTTTAAACATATATGGAAGGAAAGTTTTCTTCCCACATACTCTGACATTATGCATGTAGTATTTGTAATATCCACTTGGTCCTCATATAAACATCCATTCGGTTGATGAAATAAAATCACAGTCAACACAATAATCACAAGGAATTGAATAATACATAACTTGATCATATACATATCCATTTTTGTCGTTTTACTCTTTCTTCTCTATAATGATTTTTGAAGACAACACAGTTTTTGTTCTCGCTTTTATATATCTGGTTTTTTCCCCCTTCTTCCAAAATAAAAGGAAAATTCTAGTTATTGTTCTACTTTTAGACAAATTTCTCTCAAATAAAGTAATACCCAGCGTCTGAATATTGCATCTACAACTCTAGGTGAAGTATTCCTATTCAATAAAACTACATCACAAATTTCTTCTTTCTCTAATTCTTCTATATTATCTAACACAAAATCATCAGTCAAAACTTGATGCTGGAACACTAATTTCATATCTAAAAAATGCTTTAATTTTCGTATAGTATTCATATTAAGAATCTGATAACGGCTTACGAGTTTCATATCCAACACTCTTTTATATTTCATTATAAATTCCTCAGATAATCTTTGATGCTTCGCCATGTTCTCCCAATTCACATATTCAATAAATTCTTCGATAAATGTTTCACTTAAAAAGTGAAATTCAGATACTTCCTTCCACGCAATTCGGTTTTTATATTTTCGCAAAAATGATTCCGACAAACTTTGATATTCACATATCAACTGCCAATTTACTTTATCCTCAAATTCCTCTATAAACGATTCAGTCAAAACTTGATAGTGAGAAACATCATTCCAATTAACTACATTCTGCAAAATTCGAATTGTTTCTTCAGGCAACTTTGTTATCTTTATAGCCATCCCCCAATCCTCTGGTACTAATACTCCATTCTCCTTTTCTACCTTATTTTCCTTTCTACTCATGATTTTCTCTTTTTTCCTTTACCAGCTTCTTTCTAAAAAAACAGCCCTTCCCAATATACTTTTTCTCTCTTCCTTTCTCACTTTTTATACAACGCAAAGACACTACATGCTCTATTTACACTTTCGTATTACCAATAATAAAGAGATACAGAAGAAAAAACTATTAGAGCAACACATAATATCAACTTTTGTTCTCTTTTTTTCCGTTTCACTAACCATGCCTTCCCTACCAAAACTTCACTCACTCGATCAACAAACACACTCGACCAGCGGCGAAAAAATTTTTACTCCAGACACTCGGTCACTCGATAACTTCACTCACTCGCTCAGAAAATGTTTCAGAAAAGACACTGAGAATCCGCACTCACTCGGTAACCAGGTTAAAAAATGTTTCAGAAAAGACATCTATATTACTACTATATATATATATATAGAGAGAGAGAGAGATCATTTTGCAAGCCCTTTTTTGGAATAAAGATTCCTTTATTCTGCCCGTACTCTCAAACGTCAAGCAAAAATAGTCAAAATGGATTCGGGAAAAATCAAAATGGATACTACCGTTGAAATTTGATAACCAAAATTTTTCGCAATTGCACTACTTCCTTTACTTCATACAAAAAATGTGAAAAGTACGTTCACATAAGTATATAGATCCAAAACGAGAGTAGCTATATTCGCTAAATTTGTTGATTTTCCTCGATTGTCGTATTTTCAACAGTCTTCCTCATTTTCTCCACCTTGTAGGGCATATAAGGTTAGATCAGTTTTGTCGTAATTTCATTTTGTAACTTTTTTTTCGCTTTCTTTTCAATATTAAATGTGTCAGAAACTTTTGCGGTGATACGTTTTACATTTAAATCCTTTTTAAAAGAAAAAACAGATACTGCAGGGTGACTTTTATAAAATCCTGAAATCTGACCTCAAAGCCTTCATTCAGCTTTTGAATTTCTGCAAGGTATTTTTGAATGTGTCAGAAATTTTTTCTGTAATATGTTTTACATTTAAAGCCTTTTTAAAAGAAAAAGTAGGTATTGCAGGTTAGCCTTTTGAATACCCTGAAATCTGGCCTCAAAATCTTCAGTCACATTTTGATTTTCTGTAAGGTTCTGTAACGATAATGTTATAATTAGAATTTTGATGCTTTGTAGGTGATCACATATATTTGGAAAGTAATTAATACTAGAATAATTAATTAATTCCTTAATACAATTTAATTGGAAAGTAATTAATACTATTTTTTGAAGATCTTCTATTAGCAGAATAAATTTTATTTTTTATGAATTAATGCTCTTGATCCTTCCAATTATTGGCTTGTCTTTCCCTTGCAATTCTAAATTAAAATTGCTTAACTTTGATGTAAAATCTGTAAAAAATGCTAAATCACTGAACCAAATTTGATCATTTAAATTCATATATTCTTAATATTATTCTTCGAGAAAAATGTTTACCTCAATAAATAAATCACGATATTTGAAGGTATCGTTAAAGATGTAGCTGACAATATAGTTGGTATCGCTGAATCAACGTTATAGTTGATATCCCTGAATCATGTTATAATTGATATCGCTGAATCACGTTATAGATGATATCGCTGAATCACGATATATTAGTTCAAGAGGGTTACTTCAACATTAGCGACCTTACTCAGAATATAAAATTAACTTTGGCTGTCCTTAACGCAGTTGCAATTGGAAGAGACGACTTTTGAGGGAACTAGAAGTAATAACTTTGAACCTTGTGCCCATTATTATTATTATTTCTAGTATTACCAGCGGACAAACCCGCCACATGAGCGGGCTGAGGCAAAACAAAATTTATAAGTACATCTGAACTTTGTGTTGCTCAAGGTAAACTTCGACTCCACATCTTCTTGCATTGTGAACAGTGCTACGTGAATGTCGTGCTGCGTTCATGTGAAGCCTGCCTTCCCGTATAGCCATTGTTTCTTCAAATCGGACTTGCCTGTGATGTGCAGCGTCTTGCGTTCTTCTTGTAGTGGCATCTGTCCTGATTCTTCTACTCGAATTTGACGATGATATAGAGAGTCTTGTGTCCTTTGTGTACTTGCAACTTCCTCTGTCTCTTCATCATACATATTCTGTTGACGTTTCGATTGTCTGATGAGCTTCCTGCTCGTTTCTGCTTCAGTTTCTTCAGCACGCAAATTTTCTTGTTTTCTGCTTGTCTGATGAGCCTCCTATTAGTTTCTTCAGCGCGTGTTTTCTTGTCGTTGTGCTTT
>KK112744.1:118468-144543 GCA_000611955.2 Stegodyphus mimosarum
GTCGTTTCTTCTTCAGTTTCATGACCACGTAAGTTTTCTTGTCGTTGTACTTGTCTGATCCGTCTTCTAGTGGTTTTATGTTCATTTTCTGTAGTTCGCCGTAACCTTTGGGGGATTCAGTTCTTTGTCTTCTTAATGCATCTCCCGTACTGCCACTTTTGTGGTTCGGTATTTTAATAAGTTGAAAAAAAATAGCAATGTACTAAAATAATAATTCAACAAAAATACATTAAATACCTACAGAAGCTTAAACTGTACTACTACAGAAACTATATAATAAAAGAAATTATATGTTTGTAAATAAAATTATTAAAATGCACTGGAAAACTGAAAATAAAAGGAACTGTTAATTTAATGTAATATACATAAATTTGCCAGCTCAAGCCAAAGCAAATTTTTTAAGTCCTATGTACACCTGAAAAAGAAATGCATAGAGACATTTCAATATGAATAAAATGAGATCATTCTTTCCGAGCAACTACCGATTCGTAAATAATGTTTTTTGATGTCAAACGAAGAAACACCTTCACAATTCCACCTCGTATGAGAAACTCTTATCTTCGGACTTCATCATATGTCAGGCCCAATTGGAATTCTCTGAGGATACTGGCAAGAGCAGGAAGGAAGTATCCTGCTGAGTGCCACGAAAAACACCAGAGCATCAAAGCATCAAACGAAGAAACAAAAACATTTGATACTTCAAGTTAGTAACGAATAACGTCATGATTTAAATTTAATGTAATATAACAACTTTTTCTCACTCTCAATAAATGAATTAACGTGGCAATGATATATCGTGCTAATTATCATATGAAACAAAAAAGTTGCCAACAGCAGCTATTTATTTAAAATGCTGACATTATCGAAAAATTTTCGATATACAATGACGTCACAAGCAATCGCGTGCTCTGTTTGGCAATGTTATTTTTAGCCCAGAAGGGCTATTAATTTCGTTTTGGCATTTTGCATCGATTCACTTTTCAAACTGTTGCCACCAAATATTACAACATTGTAGAAATTAAATAATGAAGAAACTGCATAAATGTACGTATGTTTCTCGCATTGCAATAAAAAAACGGTACCTAGAGCCATCAAATTTTGAATAACGTAATCCCCCACCGAATATGGGCCTCTGGAACCTGTAATTTGCAATTTGGTTTATTATCGATTTCATATTTTGTCAGGCATTAAAGAATTTTTGATTAACAAACTCAACGATTTCAAAGCGAGGAATGGCAACTCTGTACGAAAAAAAAACATTTTTATCTCCATTTTTATCTTTTATGGTTCAAGTGCGAATAACATGATGTTAATCAATACAGTTAACTCAGCAAACGTTAAAAAAAACGCGCCTTTGGGCGTAATGTAAAATGTGAAAGCTTTCAGATTTTTTTTAAAAAAATTATTGTTATTATTTCCTATTTTATAAAACTTACAAATTATTTATTAACAAATTCTACGATTTAAAATCGAGCAGAGGCAACATTTTTCGAAGTAAAGCAAATTTGTATCTCGAGCCCTCGAGGCTGTTGCCCATCGGAAAAATGATTAGCGTTTTCAGAATTTTTAATTAATATCTCGGCTGATGAAAGTCATACAAGAACAAAAATGGTCGAAATGATTTCCCACGAATTTTTGGGATCCAAGCATACCTCTCTCAATATTCAACACGTCGCCTTTCCTGAGGAGATGATATCCCAAACAAACAGACGGATGCACACAGATTTTAATACCATAACTATTAAAGAAACTTTAGCAGCAAATTTGCTGACGTTTCCGTGAAGAAACACTTGTAAACATGGAAAGTACTCGATAAACAGACAGCTTCTTTTAACACACCGAAACTGATATGTGATTTCATCAAGATAATTTTTTAGAAGAAGATATGGATCTTGTATCACATTCGCGTTATGTTGACCTTCAGTGTATATGACACACAGAATAATAAACAACTGAGATATCTGATTCGATATTACTGTCTTTTTCGGATTTTGTAAGTAATGTGAAAAAAATAGTTACTTAATAAATCACAACATGCTAATCTATTTGTCGACTTTTCTTCAGTTTATTAAGCTTGATGCATTAGATATTATATGCACAGATTATTTTTATTCAGTAAATGCATAATCTTGCAATTTTGCAGTTCTTTTTGCTAAGAGTGTAGTTGGAACTTTTTATTAACATATACGGAACTCTTATTACGAGAATCGTTTGTTATTATATTTAGACAGTTAAAATTAATCTTATTGCAACTTTATATTTATTCCTATTAGTTCATTCACCTAAATAATATTAAATGATAGTATATTCTATAGCTTAGAAGGTTTTTAAATAAACTTTGGTGAATCCACGCGGTATGTAAAGAGCTACCGGGCGCGAGCACACTAGGGGGTCGCCAGAATATCCAAGGGAAAATATTTAAAAAAAATTGATTAACTGACTAAAAGGAAAACACACATACACATAGAAAACAAAATACATTTCGATATATTTAATAATTAACTTATTAAAGTAAAGCAACTTCTAAATCAAAACTTACTTAATCAAAACATATCAAATTAAAAACAAATTTAACAATTATTAGTGACTTCCTTGGGCCTGTCGTGCAGAGCAAAGTTTTTCGAAAGAAGGCTTAGTACTAGAAATAACCACTCTCAGTCCTGTTTCTATATTTAGGCGAAATCTGTATTTTGTCTTCAAAGAAACCACAGCAGAAAATCCATTTTCACAAAGGTAGGATGTTGAAAATGGTAATAGAATGTGAAATGCCCTTGTTTTTAGTGCAGAAAAATAATCCTCTACTTCTGACCAAAATTCAAATGGTTATTACTAAATTGGCTTTTGGTTTCGCCACTTGTCGTGAAGTCTATGAATTTTTCTTCCTAATCAATTGACAGTCCTTCGGGAGTCTTATGAAATGGATCCCGAACCCACTCGTAACTTGCTATCAGTTTATCGTCGGCAAGAAAATACCTTTTAAAATTCTTTGCCAGCATGGCTAAATGATTTTCAGTGGTTACAAAAACAACTATTACATGGTCTTCTACAGCCTTGTGAATTTTAGTACAATCATTCATATTTGCAAACATTGTTAGGTATTTTTGCTTTTGCTTTAAATTTATGCTCCACAATTCCAATTTTCTACAAAAAGCATTAACTTTATCGCTCGTATCCAACATATGTGTATTTGGTTCTTAGAGTTGAAGATTCAACTTATTTAATTTCTCGAATATGTTGGCGAAGTAGCTCAGGTTCATCACAAATAAACAAACCATCGCGAAAATTCTCAGCTTCCGATCTGTTTTCTTCTTCCAGAAAAATGGCAATTTCTTCTCTTAATTCACAAACTCGTTGCAAGAATTTCCCACGTGATAACCATCTTGCCTCGCAAAAAAATAGTAGCACTGAATGTATTGCACCCATGTCTTTACAAAGTGGAGTCTCACAATATTCAGACCAGTACTTATTTCTTTAGAAGCTAAAGCTTTCCTGTGGATCATGCAATGTGCCCAGACGCACTGAGGCGATTTTTGTTTTACAAGTGCTTGTACACTTTGGAATCTTCCGGACATCGAACGAACATTATCAGTGCATATTCCGACCCAGTTTTTTCATTCTATGTTTGTCTCGTTCCTAAAATCATTTAAAATAGCAAGTAATGCGAGCACTGTTACTTTGAGTTCTATTGGTTTGCAGAAAAGTAGTTATTCTACTACTGACATATTATCACAAAATCGAACATAGGGAATGAAATGGCATATGTTGCTTCATCAGGCTGTATTGAGAACAATTTGTCACGCAACTTCGAGAAAAGCTGACACTGTACATCTTCAGCTATATCACCAATTTGACGAGCAATAGTATCATTTGAAAAGAGGTATAAACTGCAGTTGTTTTGAAAAATTATCTCCAAACACAGTTTCTACAATCTCAATTGCCGCTGGCAAAATAAGCTCTTAATCAAAGGTTTTTTACATCTGGCTATTTTATATGAAATTTTGTAGGATGCAATTAAAGTTTTTTTATTCACAGACAAAGTTTCTTTAAAAAATTATTTTTGCTTTTCATATGATTTTAATTTTAATTCGAAGAATTCTCTGGGTTTGTTGACGTACTCACTATGAAGCGTTTCCAAATGTCGTTTAAATTTATTAGGTTTCATGCTATCTGGGGCCAACATTTTTGAGGAAATGATACACAGGGGCCTTTCTTCTGCATTTACAGTACTGGTAAACCCCGAATTTAAGTATTCTTGAGAATATTTTCTTGATTTTATTTTCGGAAACACGCTCGTCTGTATACTTGTTGATGCTTGACTATCGTCTAATGCTTGCTTACGCCAGCTTAAAAAATTATCTATGAGTCTGCATAAATCTGCTGCCGTGAATATTTAATATGGTGAATTGCAATTAACACGAAAACATATATAACATACGGTAGATTCGATAGCGATCGACTCGAATGAGAATTGAAACTTGCGTTATCAAACATTTTCCTTCTTCCTATAAGAAAACATTTGCTCTGCGCATGCTCGAAACGGCTTCCACAAACCATATTACTTATTTTTTCTCTTTTCTTTAGTCATGCTTTTGTTAAGTATTCCCAGTTTCTAAATTTAGCTCACCCCGTCTAGGTTAACTTCCATCAATGAATTTTGTACTTTCATATTCTTTTAACGCTATCTCCCTGTTTGGCTTTCATTTCAAATATAATTTATATTCACCGCCCGCTTGGCAAAATGCCAGATGTGGTTTCTCGCCAACGTTGGCTCGCTTTTACTCTTGTTTTGGCGGTTAGTTAAAAATAATTTAAAAACAGAAATCAAAATGCTCAATATATATTATTGTTGTATACATTTTATTGTATGAGGGGGAGGGGGCGCAATGAAAATTATGATTGGAAACTGGGCCGCGAATAATGAAAGGTTGAGAAACGCTGCTGTAAATACATAATGTCTACCTAAACATTAATAGAAGAACAGTGAGTGGTTTATAAAAACTTAAGTAATACAGTAATTTAGTCTTACTTCTGCTTATCTTTATTATTTTTTTGCCAATGTTGTGTTAGATGAATATCTTGTT
This sequence comes from Stegodyphus mimosarum, assembly GCA_000611955.2. Taxonomy (NCBI): domain Eukaryota; kingdom Metazoa; phylum Arthropoda; class Arachnida; order Araneae; family Eresidae; genus Stegodyphus; species Stegodyphus mimosarum. Next base: position 123,550 of record KK112744.1, read on the forward strand.
GTTATTTCATTTGATTTTCTAAGCAAGGGATTTTACCTTGCAAAAATGAAATGTCCACATAAATATAAAATAATTGCTATACTTTATTTTGCGCAATAAAACTTCAAAACATGATTACAATCAGCTTCTGATTTTCTAGGTGGCACCAGTGACGACGCCGACAATTTGAACGTGGGGGAGTAGTGTAGCATTAGGGCACCTGGGTCTGAAACCCTACCCTTTATCGAATAGGAAATAGGCAGTTTTCCAATTATAAAATAACTTCCATAGATTGATATAACTATGTACATTGCAGAAAAAAATGGGACAGTTCTATATCTCCCATTCTACTGAGCTAATTGACGAAATTCAAATTGCGTTTTACATGTCTCGAAAGCGCGATTTATGATATATATTACATTTATGAGTAGCATTGGTTCAATAGAGGCATTTTGACACAAAATTGAACCAATTTTTTTCCATACTTAGATTCTACCGCTCAAGTTTGCCTAAATATTAAATTTTGTAAAATTTGGTGCAAAATTTGCAGAGAAATTGGAAAATTCATATCGGCTCATTTTTTTCAGTTTGCGCCAAGAAAAATTCATTTGGCGAACTTCTCAATTTATAGCAACCTATTTTCCTTTCCTTTTCTTTTGTACAAGAGCGGAAAAAATGTCTTTATAATAATTTCAACAGAGTGCGTGAACCACATTTGGCGTTATAATCGCTTGTAACGAATATGTCAAATTTTTAAACATGCCAATATGTAAATTCACGTATATCTTAGGAAATTTTGAATAAAAACTCTAATTTTTTGCAAGTATGCCTAGAAATACATCTACTTTAAGATGATGTTAGAAATTCTATAGGTTATAATCCAAAAACGTTTTCAAAAAATTTATAAAAATTATTTAAAAATACAAATTTAAAAAATAAATCACAGAAAATGTGTGAATTATATTTGGATTAAGAACAAGAAGAGATATGAATAAATATATATCAAATTCAATGAAAGTTGAGGAGCTAAAATTTTGAGAGCTAATTTTTTAAAAACTACCCATGCAATTTTTACAAAAGTTGGCAGTTTGGCACAATTTGAGAAGTAAAATCAAAATATGGAAAAACATTGGCATGCCATTTCAGAAAAAGTCCGATTTCGTGTCAAAATACCTATATTAGAACATATATATAAATCTAATACATATCCTAAGTCGCGCTTTCGAGACATGAAAAACGCAGTCTGAATTTCGTGAATCAGCCCAGTAGAATGGGATATATAGAACTTGTCCCCCTCTTTTTTTTTTGGTGCAGTGTACATATTTACACAACATTTTCGTTTAAGATTTTTTAAGATTCATTATTATCATTAATAAACAAAAGGTGAACTAAGTAAGGAGTTGAGAATAGCTAGAGAGTACAAAAATTCAAAATGATTTAAACGTGCCATCTGGAAAGCTGAAAAAGAGGGGCTGTCGAGCTGGTGTTAACCTGTCATAAACTAAAGACATGTATGAACACAGAACTTTAAGTGTAAATCCCAAGGTGCGCTATGAAGGAAGTTAAATTGTACAATACATACCAAAAATATAAATCATATTGAAAAGGGCATTTGCAAATCACTAAGTAATTAACATAAATTAATCAGGCTGGTTGCTTAGAATGGCCATATGCTGTTTGCTGAAATATGGATCGTTAACATTGCAGTCATAAACCCTGATAACCGGGTTTCTGATATTCTTTTGATCATTATAAAATTTACGAGCAGTACGGTAGCAGAAATACCTAAGTTGGTCAATACGCAGTTCTTCATGGATTCTTTGATTTCTCACGTACAGCGGAGAATTTGTGATTTGCCATAATACACAATTTTGTGCCTTTTGAAGCTTTTTTTAGCTGATTTACGTGAGAAGGCGTAACGAAGTATGGGACGCAACATGGTCTTATAAATGAGCAACATTGTTTTCTATAGAAAATACACTGTTTCAAGATTTTAAGGGGTAAAGTGGATGTTGACTTACTCGAAACATTTTAATGATAGATGTAATGTGCGGGTACCATGAAAGAGTTTTACTGAGGATAACTCGAAGATAAAGAACTTGCTTGGCCCGTGGGATAGATAGAACTGTAGATTCTTTTTGAACTTATTCCTCTTGGTAAAAAGAAAAGCCTGGGTTTTCTCAACGTTAACCTTGATCTTCCATTTTTTAAGCCAAGCTTCAAGTGTGTTTATGTAGGTAGTCGCTGTATTACTGGACTAACACACGCACTTTGTGAGAGGATCGCAATGCCATCAGCATACATTGCGAGTTTTGTGTTGAGTGTAATGGAAATGTCGTGTAGAGCCTAGGTGTGGGTTAATTAAAAAGGTGTAGAGCCTTCGTCGACAATTGCGGTTAGTCCTAGGGCATCAGATTAGAAGCACAGAAAAGAGGAATAGTCAGAAAATCTATGGTTAACAGAAGAACGCTATTAACAATTTACTTATATTTTCAAGCAGTTAAATCGCATAATAAATTCATTTGATCGTAAATTAAGTCATTATTCAAAACAAAAAACACACACCGCAAGTAAGGGAAGAATAAAAATCATTAGTAATAAAGAAATTATGTTATAGATAGGATTAAAGAACGGTATTTTCAAGAGGATTAGAAAATTAGTTTGCGCGAATGGGTTAATGCTATAATATTGTTACGAATTTTGTATATATATATAAATGATTTTAGTGCAATTATATATGAAATTGTTTTATTTTTCTGCGTAATGTGACATGAAAAATCGGCAGACAGAAGTTATGCCGAAAAAGTAAAAATACAGGGGCAAGTCTGTCTAACATTGAGTAAATGAATGTTCATCGTAATTTGGCGAGAAATCGCACAAAGTCGCCAAACTTGACGACCATTTGGCAGCATTTGGGTCCGGTTCCTGTATCACCGTAATACAAATGTTGCTATTTATATTTATGACCTTGGCAACAGTAAGTCTTACTAAGCTACTGCAGACGATTTCAATCGAAAGTTCTATATTTTATATCCTGATTTATCTTTTTTATTGATTAATTAATTTTTTTAAATATCCGTATGACCTGTGATTTCAGCTAAACCGAAAACTTGGGTATCTATTTTAATGAGATTTTGTGCAGCCAGGAAAAAATAGTTTAATTTGCAAACTTTCCTTTGTAGGTTATAGATTTATTACACAACTAATATTGAAATTGATTTTTTTCTAAACTTACGTTTCGAATTTCACGTAAAATTAAACAAATGTTTGAGTTGCGTGTTGTGCTTGCTGTGAATTTTACCTGAGTTCTTATACAGATTAAAATAATTAGCATAAACTTGTGACTACTCTTAAATAAGTTTTTCTAAATGATTTTTAATCTGTAGAGAATTGTTATTTTTTTTTAGAACGAAGAGGCAATTTTCCCAGAAGGGCTATTAATTTCGTTTGCATAATTTTGCGTTGGTTCACTATAAACGGCGTTTCACTTTTCAAATTGTCGCCACCAAATATTAGAGCCTTGCATTACATTTAAAGAAATTAAATAACTAAGAATCTGTATGAATGCATGTACATTTCTCGCATTTCGAAAAAACAGTGGTACCTAGAGATATCAAATTTTGAATAACGTAGTCCTCCATTAGAATATGGGCATCTGGAAGCCCAAATTTGGAATTTGTTTTATTATTTATTTCGTATTTTGCTAAGCGTTAAAGAGTTTTTGATTGAGAAACTCAACGATTTCAAAGAAAGCAATGGTAACACTGAACGAAAAAAAGGAAAATTTTTATCTCAAGCGCGCGAGACTGTGCATCGGAAATTCTAAATATATGCTCTTTTAATTATTTTGTGATATTGCTGCTGAATTGAGTTTTATGGTTGAAATGCGAAGAACATGCTATTTAACAAATAAAGGTAACAAACATAATGTTAAAAAAAAAAAAAAAAAAAAAAAGCGCCATTGGGCTAAATATAAAATTTGAAAATATTCAGATTTTTATTTTCATGTTATGAGAACCAGAAGGCTTACTCTCAATGAATGATGTGAGCTCTTTCTTCCAGAGTGTGATTTTCAGGAGGAACACCAGCTAGGGACATCCAAGTATTATTTTAGTACCAACTAACATCACATTATAAGTATTAAATAGAAAGCAGAATTAGGAAAAAATATATTAGATGCTAAGGAAAGGAAGTCGACATGTGAAGACTGACGGGAAAAGGAGGAAAGGCTTTTAGAAACCTGAAAAGAAAGAAGCAAGGCTTTCGTTAAAATATCATGCGGAAAGTAGGATGCGAGTGCATGCAGCGCCATCTGTTCGCAAAATTTTGAACTAATAAAAATTTGAACTCATGAGCTGCTGTACAAACTGACTCATTCATTTTCTAAGAGTTTTTTAATGAAATAAATATTGTGCCTTTTGTTGAAGGATATAGTATTTAATAAAAAAATTTAAAGCGGTAGCCTAGATGATGACAGAGTTTGTACATGAAAAAAAGTAGTAATTACAGCCGGTTTAATGCATTCTTTTATTATTCGCAAGACATTTTTAATGTGAGGCAGCTAAACTGGTCAGCACGCTCGTTTTTATTAATTACATTTGTACTTTTTCACATCTTAATGGCAATGTATTTAAAGACATGTTAACATAAAACAGCAGCTCAGAGTTGTTCAGATTCTGACAGTTATGATTTTACTTTATTCTTACTGTTTAGTTAGGGTTTTAGTTTGTAAATTTTAATACTATTATTGGCTGAAGCGTTGCGTAAATAGTACATGCTCCATGAGCATTATGCTAGAAACACATGACAAGGCTTAAATCTGAAAATGATGTAATTAGTAGCAATTTATTATATATAAGCATGTTGCTATATACATTTAAGATATAAGTGGAAAATAATAATGGGTCATTGAAAATCTTTGTCCTCAAATTATTCTTTACCCTACACATGCATGTTCTGTGCAAAACTACGAAGGAATTATGAGGATAAACGGAATTTCGGAAAAAGTATACAGCTGTTCACGGCATACAAATTATGAGAATATCAAAATGATTGCGCATGCGTATATTGAAAACCTACGTCCGAAATGCCGTGTTAACTCTATAGGGGTCCATAGCGAAATACAAGAAGTATTTGATTAGGGGCTTTGTCTCTGAAGGACTATTGTTTTCATTTTGCGGTTTTGTGTCGAATCACTCTGAATGCCCGTTTCACTTTTCAAATTGTTGTCACCAAATACTCTCGCACTGTATTATATTTGAAGAAATTAAATAATTAAGAAATCTGCATAAATGTATGTGTGCTTCCCGCATTGTGATAAAAGAACGGTACCTAGAGCCATCTAATTTTGAATGACGTAATCCTACTGCGAATATGGGCATCTGGAAGCCCAAATTTGAAATTTGGAATTTGTTTTATTATCAATTTCATATTATGTAAAACTTTAAGCAATTTTTGATTAACAAACTCAATGATTTCAAAGCAAGCAATGGCAACACTGTACGAGAAAAAAAACATTTTTATCTGCAGCGCGTGAGACTGCGTATCGGAAATTCTAAAGATATGCTCAATTTAAAATTATTTTGTGATATTGCTCTTGAACTGAATTTTATAGTTTAAATACGAAGAACATGATATTTAATAAATAAAGGTAACACACAAAATGTTAAAAAAACGCTCTTTTAGACGTCATTTAAAATCTGAAACCTTTCAGATTTTTTTTTATTTGCTGGTGGTAAACGTTTCATGAGAAGCTACTATGTCTTGTCGACGACAAGGGGGCTAATGTAAGGAAATTACGGCTTTTGAACAAAGGCGATTGATTGGCCTGCGAGAACAATGTTTCTATCGTGAATTCGCATAATGCCTCGTCAGTCATACGTATGAGGAATCATTGCGTTTTAAAACAATGGTAAGTCACAAAAACGGCAATGGACCACGAAATGTTACGTCATCGCGGCATGAATAGCACTCCTTCCGCATAACAGACCGTGCATCTTCATATCGACAACATCATGGCACAACATTGGAGTGCTGCTATAGATATCCTATTGCTGGTTTCAAAAGTTAGCAGGAATCTGTTACCCTACACATTGGGTGAATAAATTTCTTTGTGAAGCATTCACCTACTTCAAACCATGGACGTATGCTGCTACAATGAGCTCGTCCAAACCATGGACGTATGCTGCTACAATGAGCTCGTCCAAACCATGGACGTATGCTGCTACAATGAGCTCGTCAACATAACAACTGGCGTGCCAAGCTGAATGCACGTTAAATGCTATTGCAGACAACGTTCCCTTTCGAATTAAATTATTCAGCGTCATACTGGACGACAGCCAAGTGTGGAGGTCTGGGGCACCAGTGGGTATCAGGCTGATTTTATCTACTATGACTTTCAGGTACTCTCATCAACAACCACTGCATCAAAAAGGTTGTAAAGCCAGAAGTTGTGCCCTTAATTTAACAGTCCTAGAGGTGTGTTTTAACACAAAAATGCTCTTTCACATATAGGTAAAAAAGGTTTAGAACTTTTTCTGAATCTATCAAATACCACTTCTTCCTTTGCCTATCCATTCACCAGATATGTCGCCTGTTGTTTAAAATTCCGTGTACAGGCAACCTGCTCCTTACACTCTTCGCTGAGCCAATACAAATCAACTTTGGACTCAGACAGAAGTAATATGGAATGCTGTTCCTCAAGTATACACGCAAAACTTATTTGTTACAATGCCACGAATTTCTTATTGCATTGCGTGGTGGCTTCAGCTAATGATAATTTGGTTCATTTAATATATACTTAGCAGATCTGATCATTTGCAAGTCATGTGTGGAATAAGTTTCATTTAGTTCTGTTGACTCTTTCATGGTTTTCCAGTTTTCACGAACAGGAGTATATATGTGCACCACAACGTTTTTCAGGTTTCATTCAATTGTGATTTCATCTTTCACGGTTTTCTAGTCCTCTCAAACAAGAGCATATGTGCATCAAAACTCTTCTCAAATTTCATTGAAATCTGATGATTCTTTCATGGCGTTCCAATTTTCACAAACAGGGGTATATATGTGCATGCATCATGTCTTATTTCAACTTTCATTTGTAGAGTTATTAGGTTATTTGGGAGCAGAAGACATGAAATATGAGCAATGCCGTCGCCGGGACTCTAACCAGGATCTCTTGAAATATGCGCCGAGTATGCTACAGTTACAACACGAAGGCATGCAGAAAGGAGGGAGAAAATACCTTATATACTCCCTCTTTTAAAGGATGACTAAGGATTACAGGAGCCAATGGGCAAATGCCGCTGGAGAAGAATAATCTACCACCTTTTAGTTCGGGCACCACTGCAGAGACATTAGTTCTTTTTTAAACGGGAGACGTGAAAAATGTGCAATACCCTCGCCGGGACTTGAACCTGAATCTCATGAAATACATGCCGAGTGTGCTACCATTACACCCCGAAGTCATGCAGAAAGGAGGGAGAAAATACTTTACAGATTCAATTCTGATGATTCTTTCATGGCGTTCCAGTTTTCACAAACATATGAAGCATATGTGCATTACACTTTTTTTGAAACCAAATAATGATTAATAATATACATACTTTCACATTCAACGTATACCCACACGCATATAAATACGAAATAGCGTAATTGTAACAACAACTTCTATTGCGCAACCTTGGTACGGTACATGAGTTATTATTAAACACCATGGAAAGACATTCGACACGCAGGCACGCACGCACACACACACACGCACGCACGCACACATACACGTACACACACACACTGTTACGGATTTCGTATTTATTTAGCTATTTATTAAGAATTATAATTAAAATTGCTTTATTTTTTCATGCAACGCAGACGATTTTTAAAGAGAATGCTACGTTGGAAAAGTAAAAATAAAAGAACGCGTGCATTTAATATTTAATAAATAAATACCTCGTAATTGCTGTTGCCATCCACAAAGATCGAGAAAAATCGAGGTTTTACCAGAATATTCTAGTAAATAATTAAAAAGCTCATAAAAGCCGAATTAAAACACCTCATCTCAGTTGTAGCTGTTTTAAGCGAACTGTTTGTTTACTTAATGCTGCGATTAATTGTAGCGAATGCGATGTGAGATTGGATTAACTTTATCTGTTTTGAATTGAATTCTGTTTAACGTTTGAGATATTGTGATATTGAACGAATATCTCTGAGTAAATATTTCAGTATTTTGCTTTATTTCTTGTGAAAAGAATAAATTTTATTAACTTAACGACTTGTGCTTTCAATCTATTTCGAACCAGTAAGCACTCAACAATATATATATATATGTAATGTAAAATATGTGTAAAATAATAATAATAATAATAATAATTTGGAGTGGTTTATTGCGTAGATGGAATTATGGAACTAGCAGACAGATATAGCCGAAGATTCAACTTAATTTATTTCTTTATAAAGCAATTCTGGACGTTCATGTTCTGAGTCATATATGAATTATGGGGGCAATCTACACCCCATATTTTTGGAAGTTTAGCACTTCTTAAGCCAAAGGCCAGAGAAACGAGGCGTGTGTGGGTAGTTCGAAGCAAACAAGCGAAAATATGACATACTTTCTGAAGAAAGGGTGGGAGAGAGTCAAAAAGGTTTTAGTTTCAAATGAAATCTTATTCAGGGATTTGGTAATAGATATCTGCATTATAGCGTTATGCAAGATCATATGATACAGATTAATTTTGAAATAACGCAGTTTAGTTTGATATATTATAAATAGTTACAAATTGTAGGAAAGGGGAATTATCCAAATTAAAATTAAAGGGCCTATTGCCGATTAAAATTAGAAGAGTTTGCTTTGTACACACTGTTTGTTACTATTGTTTACACAGTGTTTGTTACTATTGTTTGTTATTAAACACACACTGTTTCTGGACTGCATCATTTCTAGGATAGTCTATCTCACATGGCTTGCATAATGCTGATCAAAATTTCGAAAACTGAAATTCTCTTAATAGGCTGCCATACTGGATAACTGCGCATTTTTACCTGTAACTCTCTTATCGTTGAGAGGGTGGCGTGATGCTTTGCTTCCTATTGCAGTGGTATCAAAAATGTAAATATTTTTGAATAGACATGATTAGAGTGAAAAATGAATTGTGGCCACAAATGTCAATTGAAATAAAGATGAATATTCAACCTTCTTTGACTGCCAAGTTTTCCATTCATTATGGATTTATAATCAGCATTCTGCGCCATCAATTTATCTACAGCTTGTCACACAGTTTATCAAACCCTCTTTTTTTCTACAACGTTAGGTTCATTTCTTTGTGTATGGTAACCCGACCGAGCAGAGGGCCGAAATATTTTTGGCAACCCTACTATGCACGTGTATTTCTATTTGAAAATTGACCGCCATTTTGAGGTTCTTCACTTCTACGTGATGCAAATGTAAGTTTTTCTTTTCATTTTGTATTTTGTTGAGCGTTTCACAATTACTATAGATTTTCAAAATTCTTGCTTTTACCTGACTTACAGCCTATAAATGTTACTTTGTCTGATTTTCTGGATTAAGTATCTATCGATTTTTTTTCGTCTAACGCATTTTACTAGAAAAGCCTGTTAATACGCAGTCAATTGTAATAAGAAAAAAAATTAAATCTATGCTATAGTTTAAGAACGGTGCATTTGCAGTGCATGAATAATGGCATAATACACATATGCAATAATGACCTTTTGTTGACGTAACTCTTTAAATATTTAGAAGCATTCATAATTACCAAAGCACAATACATTTCTCTTGATAAGTCTTTGCCATGTTGAGCCACTTGTTCCCATGCAACACCATGAATGCATTCATCGAGAAGGGAGTTGAAGAGTTCTTTTTCTTCTTCCTGGAAGTAAAATATGATATGAACTATTTTCTGGGGTATGGTGGCAAAGATTTTACATAAAGCAACCTGTATTTCGCTACAAATTTAAGCAAACAAATATGAAAAATAAATAAATAAATAAATAAAAATAAAAAAGGTTTCAGATTTTAAATTACGTCCAAAGAGGCGTTCCTAACGTTTTGTCTGTTACCTTTATTTATTAAATATCCTGTTCTTCGCCCTTAAACCATAAAATTCAGTTCAACAGCAATATCGCAAAATAATTTTTAAATGAGTGTATCTTTAGAATTTCTGATACACAATTCAGCGCGCTTTAGATAAAAAGGTTTTTTTTGCCCGTAGAGTGTTGCCATTGCTCGCTTTTAAATCGTTAGAATTTGTTCATCAAAAATTCGTTAAAGCTTTAAAAATATGAAATAGATAATAAAACAAATTCGAAATTCGGGCTTCCAGATGCGCATATTTTGTACGGGTATATACTTACGGTTGGAAACGTACGTCATTCAAAACTGGCTGGCTGTAGGTACCGTTGTTTTATCATATTCGGAGAAACATACATAGATTTAAGCAGATTCTTCATTATTTAATTTCTTTAAATATAATACAGGACTGCAATATTTTGTGGCAACAGTTTGAAAAGATGATTCAGACATTAATGTTTCCAAAGCAAAATCGCAAAACGAAAACAATAGTCCTTCAGGGACAAAGCCCCTTTGGACTAATAGCCGATTGCCTGACTATTTCAGTATAAAGAATGTAGAACTCAAGTAAAATGCTTCTTAATATTACTATGAGAAATTTATTCTTGGAGGAAAAAGCCAGCTAATCTTGGGAAAAGTACCTTCACGTATAAAGACCTCAGACTGATCTATTAGTCCGTTAAGTAGGAAATACAGTCACATGCAAAAGTTTAAGACCAGTAGCCTTTTTCCTGTATTTTAACAGATTACATCATTTTCACACTTGATTGCATAATTTTCGCTCGCGATTACGTCATCTCATGCGTTGATTGCGTCAAACGCATTCTACTGCTATAAATATAACGTGCCTGTCTCGTTTATCAGTCGATTGATTCAACAATCGAATAGAATCGAGTCTGCGGTGCGATTGACTCCTGCGATTGGAACCTGCGGTGCGATTGACTCCTCGTTCTCCTCGATCTCGACTTGATTATTGTGTAAGTATGTCTTTGTCTCTTGCGACAGCCAGTTGACCTTTGACAGTTTTCCCGCGCATTATCAATTCTTAAGTGACTCTTCGGATATGGCAGAAACGAATTCGGACCTCGATTTGGACTTGATCTCGAAAACAGCACTTGACGAACTCAGGATTTTCATTAACTTTCAAGAAGTTAAACATGGCATTGCGGAAATGACCGCACAGTATAAAGAAACACAATCTGAAAACGATCTAAAAATCCTAAAATCCTTAGAAAATCAATATAATCAACTCAAACCGACGATAGATGGCAGCACCATAGAACACACTATATCCAAATTGGCTAACGAAGTTCATCAAAAACGCGAAGCATTTAATTCACCGTGGATTAATGCACCACGTAAACGTGCTAGGAGCATAGTCGAATATGACAATCTACCTCCAACCCAACTATCCAACCAATTTAGCGGCTTAAACATTGATCAAAATTTAGACCCACAGGACCAAATGGATGACAATGAGCAAAATAACCAAACTGATAATGACAATAGCATCCCATTTACTAAACCCACCCGCACTGCAAATAAAATCCCACCCTTTGTGATAACACAAAAAATAAACTGGAAAGACACCAGGAAAGTCTTTAAAGAACAGCTAAAAATAGGAAAGATTGAATCAAAACTAGAAAACGGTAATCTTATCATCCGAGTAGCAGAAATAGAAGACTACAAGAAAATTCAAAAATATCTTAACGATAGTGCAATCCCATACCATACCTTTTTATTGCAAAACGACAAAACAATCAAAGGAGTCCTTAAAGGACTAGGAACCGACTACACAATAGATGAAATTAAAGAAGCCCTGCAAGAATATAAAATTCCTATAGTAAAAATAAATCAAATGACCAGGATGAGAGATGGCATCCCTACCGATTTAGAAATGTACTATATAGAAACCAAAAACTCACCAGAGGGTAAAAGAATGTTTGATGTAAAGTATCTTATGGACATGCGTGTCAGGATAGTAGCATACAGAGGTAGACCAGGCCCTACCCAATGCTTTCACTGCCAACGTTATGGCCATACGCAGAAAGCATGCCATAATAAGCCCCGATGTCTTAGATGTGCAGAAGAGCACGAATCCTATGAATGCCCCAAGAAAGGCACTAACCATCTTCCTCACTGCGTATTATGTAATGGCTCCCACGCGTCCTGCGACAAATCCTGTCCAGAACACCCCAACAATAAACCCTCTATCAAAAATAAGAAAACAGAAACTATCATTCCCAGCGCTATGCACAGCAAAACCACCACTCCTATCAGCAACCAATCAGAATTCAGCTTGCCTCAAACTAACAGCCAATCCTATGCCAACATTGCAGCTAACGGAAGAAAACCTAATATTACGAATAACAGCACAGAAAGCATTAATATCAAGAAAAATACTTCAATAGACTCCTTAAATGATTTTCAAAACTTCATCCTCAACCTCCACGCCATGTATCTAAAATTTAAACAATCTCCTGACTCACACAATAGACTAGTCATCGCCATGGAGGCGCTAAGGGCATTCGAACTTCATCATGTATAGTACAACTGTAAGCAATAGCACGCTAGGAATAAAGCACATCAATTACGCCAAATTTATGGCTTTTAATTGCAATGGCGTGAAAAGGCAGCTCCCAGAACTCAGGGATTACATCCAGCAAAACAATATTGATATTCTTCTTTTAAACGAAACCCACCTCAGAGCCACTGATACTTTTAAAATCCCTAATTATGACATCTTTCGAAGTGACCGCTTACACAATCGTGGCGGCGGCACACTAATAGCCACTAAAAAGTATCTCAACTGTCTCCCCTACAATCTACCTCAACTGCAAAGCATCGAAGCCTGCGGATGTCTCCTCAGAAGTAATAACTTAGACTATCTAATCATCTCCGTCTACAAACCCCCCAATAATCAACTGAACACCAATGATATCGACAATATTTTCAACTTAGGCTTCCCTACAATCATTGCAGGGGACCTAAACAGCAAGCATCTCAGCTGGAATAGCTTTACATCAAATGACAGTGGCATCATCCTCTATAATCACATGCTCAATAGAAACTTCGAAATTTTCGCCCCCAGTGATCCCACCTATATCCCTATCAACTTAAGAGGACACCCTGAAGTTCTGGATATCATCATCACCAATAGAATTAATCAAAAACCCTATGTTTATACTGCAAATCAACTCTCTTCCGACCACTTACCCCTCCATTTCACGATGTATGGCCTCAAACATGGACTACCTCCCCTAAAAACTTCTATCAACTGGAATCAGTTCAACTACCACATCAGCAACAACCTCAGCACAGCAGCTCCACCCCTCAATAGCACAGAAAATATCGATATAGCTATCAACAACTTTAACAACCAAATTAAAATAGCCATCAACAACTCTAAAATTATTCAACGTAAAGAGAACATAACCCTTCCCGCCTCCATCAGGAAAAAGATGACTGAAAAGAACAGGCTGAGGAGAAACTACCAGCACTCACAGGATCCCAGGGACAAGCGTAAATACAATAGATGTCATAAAGAACTCCAAAAACTACTTAAAAATCATGCAGATTCAGCCTGGAACAACTTCATCTCAAATCTCTCCCACACTGATCACTCAGTGTGGAAGATTGCAAAAGCAATTAAAAATAATGGAAACAATATTGGCCCTATTCGTAATGGAAATCATACCCTCACCAATATAGAAGAAATAGCAGAAGAGTTCGCCTCCACCTATGAAAACCAATTCTCCAATCAAGCATACCCCAGCAGTAATGACGAGCACATAATTAACTACGTTAATAATTACCTAGAACAGAACAAAACGAGCAAAAATCCATCTACAACCCCCCAAGAAGTTAAAAACATCATTAACAAACTCAATATCAAGAAAGCTACCGGACATGATGAAGTCTCAAATAATGCACTTAAAAATCTACCCATGAAAGCAATAGTCCTTATCACCAATATCATCAACGCATGTCTAAGAAGTAATTATTTTCCACCCTCTTGGAAACATGCCATCATAATAGTCCTTAAAAAACCAGGCAAAGATCCCACCATTACTTCTAACCACAGGCCCATCTCCTTACTCCCCTCCATAGGAAAAGTTTATGAAAGAATAATAGTCAACAGAATCAATCAATTTATTCAAGAAAACAAGATTTTAAATTCAACCCAATTTGGCTTCCGCCCTGGATATTCAACTACCCACCAAATCACCCGCATAGTAGAGTATATAAGTGAAGGATTCAATAAAAATGAAACCACAGCAGGCATTTTTCTGGACATTGAAAAGGCCTTTGATAAGGTCTGGATCGAAGGTCTTCTTATCAAATTAATTAACTACAACTTCCCGCCTAATCTCACCTTACTCATAGCAAACTTCTTACGCAAGCGATCCTTTCAAGTAAGAATTAAGAATCATCTTTCCTCTATCAAAACTACAACTGCCGGCGTAGCACAAGGTTCCTGCATCTCGCCAATTTTATTCAACCTTTTTATTAACGACATTCCCAGGAATCCCAATATCCTCACTGCCTGCTATGCGGATGATACAGCTCTGCTTAGTAGATCCATAAATCCTGACAAAGCAAATCAAAAACTTCAATCTCATATCAATATCATTGCACAATGGTTCCGAGCCTGGAAGATTAAAATAAATACCACCAAATCAGCTCTTATCTATTTCCGTAAACATCAACTTAGAAGAAACATTGCAGATATCAAAATCGACAACAACAATATCCCACGTGAAAACTGCATCAAATATTTAGGAGTTCATATCGACTGCCGCCTTACCTTTCGCCAGCACATAGTAAAAACCAGAGCTAAAGCAATGCAAGCTTTCATGGCTATTTATGCCCTTCTCGGCAGGAAATCAAAACTAAACCTGAACACCAAAAGGATCACTTACTTACAAGCCATCAAACCTATTTTACTGTACGCTGCACCGGCCTGGGCAGCTACATCAAGAAGCAATAGAAGACTACTTCAACAAACCCAAAATAAAATGCTCAGAATGCTCTGTAATGCACCATGGTATGTCACAAATTCAACCATCCATAGAGATCTAAAAATTAAGCCGCTTGACAGCGATATTCTCATCCATAGTCATAATTTCTATCAACACTGCAATAACCACCCTGATGATATCATAAAAGACCTTAATAACTACGATAACACCTTAATTCAACGACATAAAAGACCGCGCAATATTTTTCACGACTGTGATTGGTAATCAGTATATATGTACATATTTTTTCAACTATTCAACTATTTAATCAAGATTTTTACTATTTTCAAATTCTTCATTTAGTGTTTTGTGCATTTAATGTTTTGTACTTACAAGCAAAAACTTTTAAAATGCCATTGCTTATCTACTACATGCCTTTATATTTCACACAAGGAGTGTGAAAATCCTTTCGGATGACGAACTCTACCAGGTAAACCTTTTCAGGCTACGACAACTATATACTAGTAAAGGCCTTTTTTAAGGCCAAATACTAGTCAAATAGGAACAGGATTTGGATTTGGATTTGGTTTATCAGTCATTGCCTTTTTCATGGAATTAAAGAATTTTATCTTGACTTGCTCTATAAGTATTCTAGATTTTCTTTTCTGCTGCAATCTCTCAAAGTATGTCCGTTAAAGAACCGCCCGATAAATACCAATGAGAAAAAACACCGATGGAAACTAATGGAAGCGAACAAGTTTTAGCGTTACCCACTATTGGATTACACCTTTAACGAACTTCGGAAAATGCATGCCCCAGCCCAGGAACGCTATGCAAAGGAATACGAATTAATAAGCAATTACAGAGATGATCCTAAATGTAAGGAAATCCTTAAAGATGAGATAGAAGCATATAGGCATTATAAAAGTAAACGGAAAATACGAAAAACTAAATTAACTGAAAGAACCCAAAAATAACGAAAGAGAAATGACCCCAAAAATAGAAAGAGAAGAAAAACTTAAGAAAATTTTTCCAAACCTAATGCAAGGAATAGCTGAATCCAATAAGAATTCAGAAGTAGAAGATAGCACTTCGGAATGGTCCATCCCAAGGAAAACCGCAAAAATAAAAGAAAACTGCCCAAAACCAGAAGTCCCGCAATATAACAGATATGGAAATTTACCCTCAGAAGTCTCCGTAGAAAACCGTACACCAGTTAATCCCACAAAGGAAGAAAGTAGAATCCCGCCGATCGTTTTAACTCAAGGAAAACTCAACTGGCTAGAATTAGATTGTAAATTGCGAACCATCTGCACAGCAGAATACGAATCACAGCTAAAAAGAAATTCTATCTTTATAAAAAATGTAGAACATTATAGAAAAGTAACGCTAACGCTAAACCAAATAAAAAGAAGCTACCACTCATATTTTTTTGATCAGGAAAGAACAACTAAGCAAGTAATTAAAAATATCCCGGAAATAATACCCGAAGAAGCAATATTCCAAATTTTGACCGAAAGAAACTTCCCAGTCCGAAAAGTTAAACAATTTACGAAAGGGGTAGACGAACATGTGGAAAAACTACCTCTATACTTCATTGAACTTGATAATTCAACAGAAGGTAATGCAATCTTTAACGTAAACAATATCTTCAGTTTCAACGTGAAAATAAAAAAATACAGACCCGCTGGAAAACGCCCTACCCAGTGTTATAAATGCCAGCGGTTCGGGCATACCCAACACAGATGCTATCATCCGCCCAGATGCTGCAAATGCGGACAAAATCATAGGTCTAATTAGTGCAAACTAACTAAAGAAGAACCCCCAAAATGCATTTTTTGCTCACAAAATCATGTAAGTTCCTTCATCGGCTGCATAGAATACCAGAAAAGAATTGCTGAAATTAACAGTAAAAATAAGACGATGAACCCCTCTTCGACCACCCAGAAGCAAGCCAAAATTCCGACAAATTCCGCAGAAAACTTCCCACCCCTGAATTTAACACAGCCTAATATAATGTATACTACAAAAAAATCCCGTTATAGCAAGGTTTTGCAGAGCAAGACTGAAGATAATAATTTATTCCAAACGTGGCAGGCACTTTTCTAAAATGCAGGAATATTCACCCTCCTTAGTTCGAGTACTATTTTAAGACGTTTGACTAAATACTATAAATTATTTTCGTATAAACCTGCAAGGAAACCTCGACTTTACTCAAAGAATGAAAAAGAAACGACAGGCTTTCGCTAGGCAATACCAGAATAGGATCGAACAACAGTGGAGTACAGGTTATTTTCCAATGAGTCAACTGTGCAGCAATTTTCTGCACGTTCTAAATATATTCGCCGCCCATTTGGAAAAAGATGTGATGAAAGATATACGATTCTAACAATGAAACACCCTCGAAGCCAAATGATATGGGGTGCAATGTCTGCGTCTTGTACTGCTACTCGATATTTCATGCCACCTAAAACCACGATGAACGGCAGTCGGTACCTTAATATATTACGTGACAAGTTGAAGCTTCACATGGGGGATGTTCACAGATGTTCAATTTTCAATGCATGATGGGGCTCCGTGTGACAGGGCAAGGCCTATTAAGAACTATCTGAGGACTACTCAAATCCAAGTGCTTGGTTGGTCAGGTAACGGCCCAGATTTGAATCCCAAAGAGAATCTGTGGTGTATTGTAAAAACTAAGCTCGCGAAAAAGCTACCATTCAGTGCTACAGAACTTGTTGAACTTTTTGAAATAAAGAATATGTGGCGTACAGAGATTTGTCAAGCTTACCGTCAGTCTCTTGTTCATAGCATGCCTAAAAGGCTTGCAGCAGTGATAAAAAATAAAGGAGGTCCTACAAAATACTGCCTATACTTCAATAACCTTGTAAGTCTATTTTATGCATTTATAACATATGTTTTTGTTGCGGAATACCAATAAATCTGATTTTTGTATGTGTGGTCTTAAACTTTTGCATACGACTGTAAAAGGAAAGTACTAAACTTTGCGTGGGTGAGAGATATCATTGTTACATTTGTAGAGACATTAGGTTATTTCGAAGCAGGAGACATGAAAAATGAGCAACGCCTTCGCCGGAAATCGAACCACGGACCTCTCGGTTACGCATCGAGCATGCAGACCACTACACCACGAAGGCATGCGAAGAATGCGGGAGAAATACCTTATATACTCCCCCTTTTAAAGGGCGAATGGGGTTTTGGGGACCCAATCGCCAAATCGCGGTGGTGGAGAATCATCATCCACCACCCTTTTTAGTTCGGGCGCCAGTGTAGAGACATTAGGTTATTTCGAAGCAGGAGACATGAAAAATGAGCAACGCCTTCGCCGGGAATCGAACCACGGACCTCTCGGTTACGCGTCGAGCATGCAGACCACTACACCACGAAGGCATGCGAAGAATGCGGGAGAAATACCTTATACATTGGCCATATAAGAAGGTGATTAGTGATACCAGTGTAGAAACCACACTATCAAGACTCCTTAGTCGCTGTATTTATTATTTTATTGATATTAACAGATCTTTTACATGCCAATATATCTTGTTACAGAGGCTGTTTGTACATTTTTAGACGACTTTGCTTCGCTATAAAAAAGTGCTTGGGAAAAGTTTTTTTAACTGCAATTATATTTTTTAAAATATAAATTATCGTCTGCTATCCGACAATTTTTTTTCGTGCAAAACGGCGCTTTTAAAGAAGCAATGGACGGAAGGCTGTGTTTGTGCTCCTTCCAAAGAAAATTATTCGTACTTAGTTATTAAAAAGTGCTATGAAAGACATGATTTTTTGGTATCTAAAGCAACAGTAGATAATATTGTAGATGAGAAAATAAAAAATATCAAAGTTTGACTTCAAGAAGAAAAGTTGCTCAAAATACATATCCAAGGAAAAAATGGAATGTTTCGAATGTTGCAAAGGTAAGAACTTTAAAGTTAAAAGAAAATCTTCGAACTCAAAGGATAGCTGCATAATCATTAAAATGCTTTGTGGCAACTGCAAACAAAGTGATTAAGGCTTATTTGAATTTTAAAAAGATAAAAAAGTAATAATAATAATGTGCCTTGTCTTTTTTCTTCTTTTTCGCCATATCACCGAAAGCAGTACGTCCTGCAGAATTCTCTATGACAAACAATGATTCGGACAAAAATGGAAAAATGTTGTCCCAATAGATGAATCTTCGGTGTACTTAAATGAGCGTAATAAAAAGAGTTCTATTTATTATCATCAAAATCTTAGAACTTGATTCAAAGAATGTAAAGAAAGTTTTGGAAATTTTGAAAAGGATTTATTATTGTTGTTGGTTTTTGATATAACGGCAAATGAAAATTAGAGAGATTGCAGAAAATTGTTAACTCCATATATTATCAGAAGCATTTTTTATACCCAATTTTCAAGGATAAAATATTTTCTCTTTACCCACAATGTCATCAATCAGTAGAACTGCATCAAGACAAAGCAAGCTGCGCACGTCATAATATGGTGCTAATTTCCTCAAAGAAATGGAGCACGAAACGTGTATCAAGTCCATACGCTTCACTTATATCCGTATATCTCCTGATGTTTCATCCACGGAGTTTTGCGCTTTTGGACTTTTAAAAAAAGAATTGTCTAAACTTCGACTTACAGCCCTCTTTGGACTTTCAAAGAGGAATGGAATAAATACTTCTTCCGCTACCAAAAAAACCTTTATAGTCTTAGAAATTATGGTGTAGAAAGATAACGAAGAATAAGTGTTATCAAATGGAATATTTAAAAAGCAAAGTTTTAGGTAAATTATATCTGTAGATACAATGAAAATCGTCTAAAAAATGTACGAACAACCTCTCTATTAATACCGAGCTTTCAATGATTTTGTTGATTTTTATTTTAAACATTGTAAATAATTTCTTTATACATTTTCATACTTTGTATTTAATTACTTTTTTCCCTTGTGAATGTTTTCATTGTATTATTGAAAAGTGATGTTATTTCTTACAATTTTGCTTTTTTTTACTTACGATTTGTAAGCCTCGTGTGATACTTTGTGGTACACGAGGGTTTCCTATTTTTTTTAATTAAAAAAAAAAAAACCTCTCTATTAAGACCTCTATAACCTCTATACTCATTGTTGCCATTAAAATTTAACTTAAAACTATAATGTTGTAGTTCTGAAATGTTTACCAAAATACTATACGGAACTCTAACTTTGATATATTATCTGTAAATCTTGTAATTTGTCTAATTAAGAAAATAATATGCTGAAATCATGGCAACCACTATGAAAAGAAGTTTCTCTGTGCTATTTAAAAGCATAATCAGATTAGCATTATTGGGGTCGGTCAAAAGGAACATCGGGCGGGTAAATCGGGAGAATTTTTGAGAGTTCTGGTGAGTTATATTCGCACTTAGTGTACAGCACTCGTGTTTTCTCAGAGGATTACCTGTCTCATCAGCGTCTGAAGCGTCTGGTAAGTTCTTTTTGACTTGTTTATTTCTGAGCATGCATTACCGGGCCAATGGTTTAGGTTAAGCAGCAAGAAATGAGCAGTTTAGAGGATAAAAATGTACGTAGTTTAATTGAGCAGATACGTGAGAGTAATGGAGGTCATATCGATTACAATCGCCTATCTATGCAAATTAACCACTTGCAAACAGAAATTGAGAGTTTAAAAAATTCTAATTTACCGAAAGCTGATCCTAGGCTTACGAATATGGAAGAACAACTTAAAAATCTTTGTATCATACATGATAACTTAGAGGAAAAGGAAAATGGTAAAATACCTGAAATAGAAATAGTTAGTGCTAACCCCACACCTGATAGTAACGCTAAATTCTTAAAAACACCAGCTACCCCAAAAAAGGGATCGAATTCAGCTAACCTAAAAAGAACTTCTAGCGGAAGAACGCGCAAAAAGAAAACAGTTGATAGCGAAGGTTTTACCTCTCCTCGCAAAACACATAAAAGAAATCATT
>KK112744.1:169644-199777 GCA_000611955.2 Stegodyphus mimosarum
AGAATAACATTTACTTAGAAAAAATATCTCCCGCAGTAACATTATAAACCTAACATTTCAACTCAATTAAAATAGAATTTAAGATTTCTTCAAAAATGAAGCTACAGTTTAACTACAACTTGCTTTTACAAACAGGCGTAGCCAATATTACGTCATAAAACGCGAATTGAGCTAGATGATGTAGTTTACAATTCGTAAAAAACAGAACTTACCTAGATCGTTACTTTGACATCCTCTTCAGCATCGTCGGAGAACTGCGGCACATACAAATCTTTCACGCAATTTAAAAAGTCCCGGAACGGATCTGCTTCCGTCTGATTCCGGTAGCGCCTCCTCCACATAAATTCCGCAAAATAAGAATCGAAAATATCTTCCGACGATTGCCGGACACTGTGTTTTCGGAACTCCCGCTTTACCTGGCTCCACATACTTTCAATATTGTTAGTGTGGGCACCAGTCATTGGTTCAACAAAGTTCAACGAATGGTTGACAGATAAATGCTGGAAACCTTTACTATTCAAACAATCGTAAGATTTCCAGCAGTCTGAAATAATTGTCGTCCCAGGTAGAATTTTTCGTCTAATAACCTCCAACAAAGTCTCTTTCGATCTATCTTCCACAACCTCAAAAAAACACTTTCCACTCTCTCTTTCAATCCCACCAAACACCCATTTACCATTCACTCGTCTACCTCTATTATACTTTCTCTTACCAAACTTGCTTTCATCAACCTCCACAACCATACCAGGACCTCCAATCATTTCACTCTTTTTCACGCATACATCCATACACACTTCTCTACAAAAATTACGCCAATCAACCACAGTCTTATTCGATTTCACATTCACCTCATTCATAATCAAATTCGTACCAGCTTCATACACCCATAGATACGAAAACATTAAAATCTCAATCATACTCATATTACTCTCTTCAAACCAGGTACCTTTCCTCACTGACCTCTTACAATGATGAGCATTCACACCTTTTTCACGACAAATCCATTCGTAGCCATCCGATCTATCCTTTCTATCGATCAAACGCATATCTTTCATACAAACAGGACAAACATAACGAGAACTAATCAAACTTTCATGCATACACCAATCAATAATAGCTCTCTTACCGTTTTTCTCCAATTAAAAAAAAAAACGCATATTAATTTTCCCAGACATACTACTTTGCTGGATGACGGAGAACGATAGCGTAAAATATCAAGCGGGGAACTAAAAGTAAAATGAAATACTTACGCAGTTACAAAAACAAACAATATAATTTACATAAATTACTCCCGCTATCACAAAAATAACCAATAAAATTTACACTTAATTTTACATAAATTACTCACGTAATCACAAAAACAACCAATAAAATTTATATTTAAGAAAGTAACAACGATGACGTCATATAACGTTAAAACAGAGTAACGGTAACCCTAAAGTGACGGCAATGGAAGCAAACCAAGTTAAAACTATCATAATAACCAGAAATGGCGTTTTATCGCCAAAAATTAAACAAAATATGTCGCCAATCAAAGGGGAACCCAATTCTACACTAGAGCCAGAAGGGTTTGCAATTGTACCATGTTTTTAAAAGTCAAAATTATCGTCTGTGGCTTGAAAGTTTTGTTTTTATTCAAAATGGCGAATTTCACAAAGCAGCTATGGAAAATTGTGTCTCATACACTTGCCAAGAGGTTTTCCCATCATATGTTGATAGCTTCAGAGAGGGACGAGCCCGCATGGGTAAAAATTTAAAACCATCTGAATTGTTTTCTGCTGTCGCTATGTACTTCTTTAAGGCGTCAACTTGTTTGGCGACGGCAGCAGAAACCCTGTCATTAATCTGCTGTTTCAACGGCAGAAACTCTTCCTTCGATTCGTTGCTCTACAGCAGAAAGTCGTTCTTCTATTTGTTCTTCCACCGAATAAACTCTTTCTTCAATGTGTCCAACTTTATTTTCAGCAGCATCAATTCTGCCTTCCATAGCTTCGAATTTGTTTTCTATTACGTATGTAATTTCTCTTTTCATTTACTCTTGCCCTGCTTCAATCTTTTCTTGAACAGCCTTCATTTCATCTTTAACAGATTCCTGAACAGCCTTCATTTCTTTCTTAACAGATTCTTCCATCTTTTCTTGACCAGCTCTCATTTCTTCTTTAGCAGAATCTTTCATGTCTTCTTTAAATGCAACAAAGGCTACATACAATCAGCTGTCTTAACTGTTCTTCCATCGCTCGTGTTAATGGCATTCAAAGATCCCTCTTCTGACACCAAAAAGTGTTGCGTGCGTACGGGTTCCTAATGGATTGAATGCACCAGTCGTTAAAAAGTTAAAAAAATTTATTTTTTTCACAAGAAATAAAAGAAAATACTGAAACATTTCCTTAGAGATATACGTACAATATCACAAACGTTAAACAGAATTCAATTCAAAAGAGATAAAGTTAATCCAATCTCACAGCGAATTCGCTACAACCAATCACAGAATTAAGGGGACTCGGTACCCTAAGTATGGCGAAAAACGATGAAAATTGCGATTTTCTAATTTTTTGCTAAAAATGTTTTTCAATATCATTACTACGCTGAGGAGAAATTTTGAAGCGATCTGACAATAATAAATGGTATAAAAAGTACTTTAATCATTTTGGCAGCTCTTTAAATGCCACGCCCACCTCAGTGTTTACTTTCTTTTAATTCTTATTTTCTATCTTTATTTCTTAATTATAAGCGCAGAAGAAGAGGTACGCGATTAACTGTGACTGTAACTATCGGCAAACTTTGTTTACATGTGGCGTGCAGTTTGAATAAATATTTCCTTTCATTTTTCGCTACTGAAATTGCAATTTGTTTTGACTTGTGGATTTTTTTTCTCTTACTCAGCTCAGAATATATATTTGTTTATATTAATCGGCTAAATTTTGATATGCCTCGACAGAAACGTAAGAATTTGCGAGCGATAGAAATGAGTAGAAAACGGTGGCGTAAAAACAGTGATGAAGTTGCTGACTGCAGCGGTTCGGAAAATTATATTGCAGGCAATATTAGGCTACAGAAATTATCTGTTGTAGAAAAGAATGAAGCATCTGATGCCGAACATTTTGTTATTGTGGATTTTCGGCAAATTAATGAGCTATTCAGTTTTGTAAAGTGTACTGATTGTGAAAAACAAACATTAAAGCTTGAACTTGGATGTAAATTAGGATTTTCTTATGATTTGAATTTGATTTGTGTATCATGTCAGGAAAAAAAATGTACCGTAAACTCTTGCAGGAAGACAGCTAATGCTGGGTATGACGTAAATGTGCGTGTAACGCAAGCCTTCTCTCATATAGGAAAAGGCTATTCAGCCATCGAAAAAGTTTGTATGGTGATGAATATCCTACCTTTTTCATCGCGGACATACGCCAAATATGTAAGACGTTTAAATTATGCGTATTCCATCGCATCACAAAATATATTTGCGGATGTTCATAAGGAGGTTAAAACTGCGTATTTAAACATCTCGCCAAACTCAACAGAAATTGTCGATATAGGTGTTTCCTTTGATGGAACGTGGCTAACGCGTGGACATTCGTCACTCATAGGAGTAGGATGTGTAATTGATATCCTCACAGGTTACGTGATCGATTTTGAAGTAATGAGCAAAATGTGCCGTAAGTGTTCATTAGCAAAGAAGAAATTTGGGGAATCCAGTGTGGAATTTAAAATATGGTATGATGACCATAAAAGTGAGTGTGATTTAAATCACACGGGATCTTCTGGTTCAATGGAAATGGAGGCTGCGTTGGTTCTCTGGAAACGATCTGTATCGTTAGGATTTCGATACGTAACTCTGCTATCTGATGGTGACTGTAAAACTTTTAATTACTTATGTGACAAAAAGGTTTATGGTTCTGATGTTGAAATAAGAAAGGAAGAATGCATAAACCATGTCAGTAAAAGATTAGGAACAGGATTGAGAACTGTTGTAAAAGACTGGCGAGCGCAAGGCGTTACGTTAGGAGGAAAATCTCATGGTAGCCTGAAAGAAGCAACGATTAAAAAGCTGACTAGATATTACCAAAATGCTATTCTGCGACATAAGGGGGATGTGAACGCTATGAAAACTGCAATATATGCGACGCTGTATCATAGCATTTCTACAGATAAGAAACCTCAACACTCGAAATGTCCCACAGGGGCAGATTCTTGGTGCTTTTACCAGTCAGCAATAGCTAAAGGTGAAATTCCAGGCAAGCATAAGTTGAAAATTGGAACACCAATAAATGAGACATATCTTCCAAAAATTCTTCCAATTTATCAGAGGCTTGCTTCAAATGAACTACTAGAAAGATGTGTAGGTTGCAGAACGCAAAATGCTAACGAAAGTTTACATAGTATGATTTGGGCCAAGTGTCCAAAAGAAATATTTGTGCATAAAATACGTGTGAAACGTTCTGTAACAGAAGCAGTTTGTGAATTCAACAAAGGAACAGTACGCACTATGAAAGAAGTACAAAATGTTTTAGGAGTGTCTATGGGATATGCAACAAAAGCAAATTTTCCTTTCGAAAAAGACGAAAAAATAACAGTAGCCAGCTTGCTCGTAAATTAGTTAAAATGGAAATATATAGACGAGACAAAGTGGCTAAAAAAAGGGAAGGAATCACATATGGTGCTGGACAGTTTTAAAAAAAATGATTCTGTGGTTACTAAAATTTAAAATAATTTAAATGCTTTATTAAAATTGTTCCGTTTATTAAAAAAGTTGAGTTAAACAAGCATTTAATATTATTATTATAGTTTGGAAATGTATTATTAGTAATATTACAAATGATTAACATATTAAAATTGCTTTGAGTATGTGATAATGAATGAAAACTGTTAAAGGAAAGCAGTATTTATATTTTATGATTTTTCATGCGGTATTTCTGGTCAGGTAAGGTTTTAAATAAAAGCTTATAATTATTGTTTATATTACACAATGGAATTGAAATAAGTTTAATTTTAGACATATATGTACTGACATCAAGTATAAAAAATATTAAAAAAATTCGAAAGGTTTTTATAACCATTTTAAGACTTTACATTCTTTAAACTGCGTTTTCTCAGTTTCCACTTTTTCAATAAATCCTTTTACTTAAATTCCTAAAACTTTGACAAATATGCACCAAACTGAATGATATTTTTACTGAATGGTTATTATATATAACTTAATAGAATCAAGGATGGATTTTGTAATATTTTGGAAAAAAAAAATACTGCGACTAAAAATGTAATGGAAATCATGTTTTTTTTTCAGTTTTTTACGTATGTAGATGCATTTTACTTTTTTTTTCTTTAAAACTAATTCATTAATTGCAAAATCGATCCTTAAAGTTATAAAGGACATTCTAATAAATGTTTTAAAAATTTTAGGAGCAAAAAAATTGAAAACTGAAAAAGAAGAAAGATTTTTAAATTTTTTAAAAATTAATTCAAATTTTAAAAAATTACCATCAAATATTTTTTTTTCTTTTTTAAAATCAATATGTTTAATAACAACATTTAAGAATATTCATAAAAATTAAATGAAAGTTCTTAATTAAAAAAAATCATTCAAAAGGTACCGAGTCCCCAAACAAACCGTTCACTTAAAACAGCTACATCTAAGATGAGGTGTTTTAATTCTGCTTTTATAAGCTTTTTATTTATTTACTAGAATATTCTGGTGAAACCTCGATTTTTCTCGATCTTTGTGGATGGCAACAGTAATTACGAGATATTTATTTATTAAATATTAAATGCACGCGCTCTTTTATTTTTACTTTTCTGATATAGCTTTTCTCGTCAAAACTCGTCTGCGTTGCATGGAAAAATAAAGCAATTTTAATTACAATTTTAAATAAATACGAAATCCGTAACATTACGAATATCTCTGACGAAATATTTCAGCATTTTGTTTTATTTCTTGTGAAAAACATAAATTTTATTAACTTTTTAACGACTTGTGCATTCAACCCATTACGAAACCGTATGCACGCAACAATATTTAAAGAAATTATATAATGAAGAATGTGCATAAATGTATATATGTTTCTAGTATTGTTGTAAAATAACGGTATCTAGAGCCATCAAATTTTTAATATTGAAAGTTTCCACCCGAATATGGGCATATGGTAGCCCAAATTTGAAATTTGGAGTCTGTTTTATTATCGATTTCATATTTTGTAAAACTTTAACGAATTTTTCATTAACTCAAGGATTTCCAAGCGAGCATTGGCAACGTTGTACAGAGAAAAACATTTCTATCACCAGCGCATGAGACTGCAGTAGTAGCCGGAGGTAACCGCGCTACGGAAGTGACGTCACAGAAAAGGGTCGTGGCCTCCGCCAACTTGGATCACATTACAACTGGAAGTGACGTAGGTGGACGGAATAACGTCATGCATAGTTTCGTTTTTATTCTGTGGCAACGATTTTCTGTTTTCAAAGATTTTACTTTTTGGTGGCAACGACACTATTTTTTATGTTTGTGGCAACCATCTCTTAAGCCACGTGTTTTTGAATGACGTCAACTTTATTATTCAAGTTATTTAATCATTTTTAATTATTATTCATCCTTTTTAATTATTTAATCCGTCATTATTAATCATTAGTTTTAATTGATAATACTACATTTTAATACATTTTTATTGAATTTTACATCATTTTCCCTAAATTTTAAAAATAACTCCACTGCTGGGATTCGAACTTGTTATCTCTGGGATGGAAGGTCTGGCGCTTTAACCAGAAGGGAATCCTATCGTCTTTCCAAACTTGTTCTTTCACCTTGTCCACCCTCTTTCTCCATTTGACCTTGTACAGAGGATTATTTTTATATAATTTATTAATTACCTTCCAAATTTTGGAGAGTACTTGATGTTCATAAGACCACTTTTTAGTAAATTTACGTTTTATACGCCATGTCGTTCCAAAAAAAAACTTCTAATAGGAAGAACATTTTCCCATTCTACTTAAATTCTTACTTCTGAAGAATTTCTTTTACTTCCAAATTTTTACCTTATGCCTACATATGCTGCATTTATTCCATTCGTCTTCTTATTACTGATAGGAAAAATTACGATTGCTTGAAAGATTTGGAATACTAAAGTTCATATGTATGTTGAATAACGAGAACAAATCTGCCATTCCGTCATAATTGATTAATACTCTGAATAATATAATTTAAAGAAAATATTAGTTTCATTCGCGTGAATAAGATAAACACATTTTTCAAAAACATCCAAGAAATTTTTATCAGTGTCAACATAAACGATCTACAAATATATTTTGAAGTATTTAAATAACTCACAGGCGGGAAATAAACCAAAATGTATCGAGAATTTATTGGCATATACCGACAGCAAAGATAAAATAGTTTCCAGTAGCAAACATACCAAAAGCAAAGAGAAAGCAGTTTCGAAATGTCTAAAAGACTACCGAGAGCATACTCTCAAAAGTTTACAAAAAGACAACGACATCACAAAAAACATAAATTTTGTGGTACATGCCATTATTTAAAGTTTTTCGTTCCAAATTTTAGTTCTGATATAGAAAAATATACATTAAATAATTAAACGTGGGTATTCCTGTACATGTTTGTAAAGAAACAAATACAAAAATATTTTGGCAATAATATCGGTAAGTTAGGAAAATTTTCTGTACTAAACATAGGTGGCTATAAAATTCTTTGGAAAAGCGAAAAGTTACTAATGATTTCGAGCCTTCATTTGAAAACAAACATTATAGATGAACAACGAATTAAAAATTAACCAAGAGTGCAGCAAAGTACATATATAAATTATTTTGGTACTCAGTTATGAACATTTGAGTAGGATATATTCAGTATCTTCAAAATTAGTACTGAAACGTTCAGTTTAACCTTTAAGTTTTTACTAAAGAAGTCTCTGTAATAGTGAAATACTGGTAAAAACTGTGCTAACAGAAGGAAAGAATATACCCTTTTTAAAAAATTCGCATGCTATGTAATAAAAATGAAAAGCATGTGCAATACAAGGCATTAACTAAGTAAAAGTTTCGAAACTGAGTTTTTTGTCACATACGAAATGCATTGAAAAATCGAAAATTAGCAATATACACTCACGTTTGTGAAAGTTGCAACACCAAGAATGAATCGTCATAATTGAATGCAATTTAATACACAGTTGAGTGGTAGTGGTACAAATAAATGATTAAATGTTCAAAGCAAACAAACAAGAACAAGAGATCAGAATCAGTATTTTGTGTGGCCACCACGCGCCGCAATAAGTGCTGTTACACGACGTGGCATGGAGTCAAACAAAGTTTGAATGTCTGACTGAGGAAGAGCATTCCATATCGTTTGTACGCGTACCCAAAGTTCGTCTGCAGACGCAACAGGACGAGGATCACGAGCAAGACGCCGACCAATGACATCCCACACATGTTCAATTGGCGACATATCCGGGGAACACGCAGGCCAAGGAAGAAGCTGTACCTGCTGCGCTGCAAAGAAGGATTTAACAATCCGAGCAGTATGAGGGCGGGCATTGTCCTGTTGAAATACAGCGCCTGGCAAGCTTTGAAGGAAGGGAACAGCTTCGGGCTGTAGAACTTCACGGATATACCGGTTGCTGTTCAGATTGCCCACAATTCGTAGCAATTGAGATCGTCTATGATATGCTATGGCGCCCCAGACCATAACTCCGGGTGTTCGTCCACTGTGGCGTTCGATAATGCACTCCGGAAGGTGGCGTTCACCGGCATAGCGTCTGACACGAATGCGGCCATCATGGTACCACAAATTAAAGCGGGATTCGTCAGAAAACACGACATGCTGCCAATCAGCACGCCAGTCTCTATGCTGATTGGCCCATTGTAGCCGCAGGCGGCGATGGTCGTGCGTTAGGGGGATCCTGTATAAAGGAGTCCGTGCGCGCAGTCCACACTGCAGCAGACGTCTACGAATTGATGAAGCACACAATGAAACACCTGTAGCTATTGACCACAGTGCTGCCAATTGTCTAGAGGAAGCTGTACGGTCCGTCCGCGCCATGCGGACCAGGTGTCTATCATCGCGAGCTGACGTCACATTTCGGGGTCCACTCCCGGATTTCCGAGTTGTCCGACACTCGTCCGTCCACTGCTTCCAAACGCGCATCACTGTGCTGCTGTTACGCTGCACACGAGAGGCTACTGCACGATACGACAATCCAGCTTCACGAAGGCCGATGATTCTCCCTCGTTCAAACTCTGTAAGTTGTTCAAATCTCGCTCTCTTTCGTCGACGAGGCATAAGTACAGATTGAGTTAACGTTTACCACTAGCAGATAACCACCGATAACCATACACGCCTCGCTACAGCCGTCTATTTATTCGGATCCATCAGGCGTTCAGAGGGCGCTGCTCAGCATACGCATGCGCTACGGATTTGCAATTCTAATCATTTGCATATCATGCGCTACTTTGCATTTCCTGAAAATTTCAGCTCACTCGCGTAAGTCCTTCATGGTCTTGCAATTTTCACAAACGTGAGTGTATTAGCACTGGACTAGGAAGCAAATTTTCAAAGATAATCAAGTGGTTTGAAAATTAATCAAAAGAGTATAACATGTACAAATTTTCTCTTCGTAATAAGTTATGAATGTTTTCGTTTCAGTAGACAGAAGTCGGAAAGTACAAATTTGGTAATGAAACACTCATTTCAGCCTTTAAGATTTTATTAAAAATGCAATAAATACATGTGTGTTGGTAGAATTCGACCTGAAAAAATGAGCATTTAGGGGGGAAACATGACGTTCTTCACACATTCCCTTGATATGCAATACAATAAATCAATTGTTCATTTCGAATATGATAAAGAAGAAACTTTGTGTCAGAGAGAAACATGTTTACAAAACAAGGGTTCTTATTTTCGTAGAAATTTAAATCAAAGGGTTGATGTTTCTTATGAAGATGAGATATGTTTTAGACATGTTTCTATAGTGTATAAACTTCTTTTTAAGAAAGAAATAGACGATGCGAGGAAATATATGACAATGCAAGTCAGTGATCGTGGTGACTTAGACAAAATATTCAATGTCTGTATGAGCTGGGTTAAGTCTCCGTTATCTACATGCGAACACATCAGTGTCAGAAAAAGTCTATCCCTATAGTATACTAAGATAAAAATTTCATTTCTTTTCTTAATTTCTGGTTCAGCATGGTAGTGTTGTTGAAGTTAAATCTTCCAAAGTGTAACAAAATTATTAAATGAAACAATATAAGTATTTAGTAAAAATTTGTTCCCAAGTCTTTACAAGGTGTCGTAAAAGATAAACAGGAAAGTATTTGAAAATTAAGTGATTTGCAGTGGCAGTAATGTAAAAAAATGGTAATATTCAAAAGTGTTCAAATGGTTATAGATATGGCACTTCTCAAAAACGGGTTATGAAAACACGATAGCATCACAGTCATCCGAAAATAACTTCCGTCAAAACTGAAAATTTTATGCTAAAAATTTACTTGGGATGCAGGAAAAGAAGACTTCAAAATAAAGATACTCATGTAAACTTTCCGAAATGAAATGTACAGTACTTCAGGAAATATTCCCTTTACTTCTAACTTGTTTGTAATTTTGTTAAATCATATGTAATGAACATATGTGAGACACGAAATGGGCATTTGGATGCAAAAAAATAACAAACATATAGCTATCTGGCAATGAATCAAATTTCATTGCAAATGTAATGGTACGAGAAGTAGAAAAAATAGTAATGAACTACTATATTCGGTTAATTTTCATTAAAAACGCATTAAAAATTTTGCATACTGATAAAATATTACTTAAATTCTCTAACTTAATGACATCTCTCAGACATTGGCAAGACCAACGTCTATCTCAGCAATACAAGATAACTATGTATTTAATAGGTTACTTCAAAGATATTAAAGAAATAACGTTTGGAGAGAATATGGATATTGTCAAGAAAAAATGTTCTCTTATATTCTTTCGGTATTATAATTGTAAAAAAAAATGCAAAAATTAAGTAAATACGTGGATAAATCTCAGGAAAAACAGTAAATTAACCCGAAATGCTTTTTTAAAGTCTATGTAAATGGGAAACAATGATCATAATAAATTTGAAAACAATCTTAGTTCATATACAGGGCATTATAAGTTGGATATCAATCTATTAACTCGTGAAAATCAGCGAAAAAAAATAATTTATCATGTTTGCCTGCTTATGGTATATTTTCTCTTCTTTCTAATCTTTTTGCTTTTGAGTTGTATTATTTCTGAAGTTGTAATATTTCTGAATCTAAAGCTTTAAAACACAAAAATCACTCTGATTTACCAACTTGTGCGTAAATGTAGAATACAACCATCAAAATGGACCAATGAAACTGAAAATACTTCATAATTTTTCATGTCCTGTTCATGAACTAGTTAAGGTTCTTATTCCTGACTTAGGACGTTCGGAACATTTTCAGAAAAAATATTAATTTCTTATTCGTGTTTTGCATACTCAGATACTAATTTTGTTGGAAATGTGACATTTTCTTATTCCATTTTATATTTCACTCTTATGGTTTGGCTTGGAAAAGGTTTTTCTATGGATATGGCATACCTCTCCTATATGTCTGCGACTGTTCTAATAAATTACATTACCAACTAGTGTTAACAAAATCCCTAGTTATACAGGAATTCATCTAAAACGAAAAAATGTACCCCATATGCTAAAATAGAAAAAGTTTACCATGGAATAGAAATTGCTAAAATAGAAAAAGTGTTCTCCGTGAATGCATTTTTCCCCCCATGGTCTTTACATGTTTTTCTGTATTTATCACTGTTCACTGTATACCCATCTTTTATCTAATTTGTGAAGTATTCCTGTTTTAATGCTTGCATATGAATACTTTTTAACTGATTTTAAAGTATATATATATTTTCATCAATGCGTGGGAAAATGAGGAACACTAACACCAAACGATTCCAAGCACTGGTATCTTTTCTTCATTCTTTTTTCTTAAGAATACAGCTCGTTAAAAGAAAAATGGGTTTCGTACTTTGCGAAATGAGTTTTATTTACTTATTATGTGTTATGCTTATAATAAATAAAATGTTATATATGTGCACAGAATTGTGTGGCTCCAATGCTTAATTAAAATAATGCTTTTCTGAAAGTGTGATCTTTATGTTAAGTCATACTAAACCACGTTAAAATTTTTAGATTTGCTGACTATAGTAGATCATTATATGGAGTTTCTGCCACTATTACCTATTATGTTCGATATTCGTGAGAAATTTTATTTTCTATCAATGAGAATTTAAATGTTAAATGTTCTCAAAGAGCTGCAAGAGCTCAGTGTTAAAAAAATAATGTCAATTTGAAATTTCTATCTTAAAATGACTGTGTTAAATCTTTTAAGTTAATTACTATGTTGGATCATTATTTGGAATTCTACTCAATATTTCGTGTAATGTAACATAACTACGTAGCAGTTTACATGCCAGGTATGATAAATTAAATTTCGTTCTCAAAAGGCTGTAACAGTTCAGTGCTAAATAAATTATTGTCAATGTGAAATATGGGTATCTTTTAGTTAAGTTACAACGAATACCTTAAGAGGCTATGAGACTCAGCAAAAAATAATGATCATATTTACTGGTTGAAAAAAAATATTCCATGTTAAGAAATTTTTATATTCCAAGTTCGGGAAAAAAAGCGACAAAGTTTCATTTCCATGGCTGAATATTAATTCTACGTGTAATTATAGTTAAAAGTAATACTATCTCGTGTATCTTGTTAAGAAAGTCAAGGCTGTGGTAAGTTCGAATATACATAGTAGCGTTTGTGAGGTTCTGTGGTAGACGGGTGACATCATGTTAAGAATCCAAGTGATGTTTTCACAATAAGAAAATGAAGGTTTAGAAAATGTTTAGTGGTTTTAGGTAGGATGTGCATAATAAAATCCAAGATATTTTTGTAGAGTGTTTAAAAAAACCTTAATATGGATTAGTAATATAAAGGAATCCTTCTGCTGAATAAAAAAGGAGTGTTCTGAGCATACTCATGTAAATGTCTGTAGAGTAAAATAATAAGAAATGAAATACTTTTGGTACGTAACTGAACTAAACTGAGTAGAAATGACTCATGTATTGGTTTGAGCGAACTTTATGACATGAAAAATTTATTACTCCTTATAGGATTTCCTTAAAGTCAGTAGGTCTTACAGTAAAGAAACTGTAACAGTACAGTGTCTATACAGTAAAGAAACTGTGTAAGTCTGTATTTACTTTTAGGGAAAAGGAATTAGAAATGCAACATGAATATATTTTAAAAGCAGGATAAAAGCTTAATCTGAGGCAAAATGTGGAAATGCAAAGTGTAAAATTTACATTTGTCAGACACAGTTTGGTGAATCCTTTGAATAAAAGTAAGACGTGTAAAAGAGAATTCGTAATGTTTTGCGTAGTATTTCATAAAGTTAGTACAGTCATTAGCAATTAGTAAGATAGATTAGAAGGAAAAGTTCTGAGTATCTCCTATTCAGTAGTATGAAAAGTGAGAAATGTGATATTCAATTAAACTGCATAGAAGGGTACTGTTTAGAGTTCCAGAAAATGTATCCATAAAGACCTCCAGAGGGAAATGGAGATGTAACATCAATAAGTGTTTAAAACAAGGGAAAGAAGTTAAGAGTAAATTAAAAACATAACAAGAAACATTTTAAAGAATAAAAAAAATTTACATTTATAAAAACGAAAAAAGAAAAAAAAATGTGAAAAGAAAAAATTTTAATTTACTTTGGGAAGTAAAATACATAAGGGGAAAACTGCATTTGTAAAAACAGAGAAGTGGGAAAAATTATGAAAATAAATATTACTTTTTTGATAACAAAATGAAAAGTGTAGTAACAACTTCTTTAAAATAAAAAGCAACAGGGAAAAAAATAAACTTTGTAAAAATAAATATTACTTTTGTAAAAATCAAAAAGTTAACCGTGAAAAAGTTTTTTAAAGTAAAAATATGAAAAGGATTAAATATGGGAGAAAAATTTGCAAAATAAAAAGTGAAAAGAAAATACAAAAATAAATTTTCTTCTACGGATATAAAATTGTGGAAGCATTAATTTGCGACAGTAAAATTTACGTTAACAAAAGGAAAACATGTAAATTTAATTTAGTAAGATCGAGAAGAATAAAAAAAGGAAAAAGCAAAAGGAAAAATATAGTAACAACTTCTTTAAAATAAAAAGCAACAAGGGAAAAAAAATAAAATTTGTAAAAATAAATATTACTTTTGTAAAAACCAAAAACGTTAACCGTGAAAAAGTTTTTAAAGTAAAAATATGAAAAGGATTAAATATACGGGAAAATATTTGCAAAATAAAAAGTGAAAAGAAAATGTAAAAATAAAGTTATTCTACGGATATAAAATTGTGGAAGCATTAATTTGTGACAGTAAAATTTACGTTAGCAAAAGCAAAACATGTAAATTTAATTTAGTAAGATCGAGAAGAAAAAAAAGGAAAAAGCAAAATGAAAAATGTAGTAACAACGTCTTTAAAATAAAAAGCAACAAGGAAGAAAAAATTAAAACTTGTAAAAATAAATATTACTTTTGTAAAAATCAAAAAAGTTAAACGTAAAAAAAGTTTTTAAAGTAAAAATATGAAAAGGAATGAATTTAGAAAAAAACTTTTGCAAAATAAAAAAGCGAAAAGAAAATGTAAAAATAAATTTTCTTCAACAGATATAAAATTGTGGAAACATTAATTTGCGACAGTAAAGTGTACATTTGAAAAAGCAAAACGTATAAATTTAACTTATTAAGAACAAGAAGAAAAAAAAAGGAAAACGATGAAAAACATCCTAATAATAAAGCAGAAAATTAAACTGTGGGAAAATCTTATATTTAGAGCAGCAAAGCATAAAGTAATGGATTATGAAGCTAAACGTGAGGTTGACGCATGCACTATCTTCAGTCTAGTGACATTATGGCGATTTCCTCTGTACAAGGTCAAATGGAAAAAGAGGGTGGACAAGGTGAAAGAACAAGTTTGGAGGGACGATCGTCGCTAAAGCGCCAGACTTCCATCCCAGAGATAACAAGTTCGAATTCCGGCCGTGGAGTTATTTTTAAAATTTAGGGAAAATGATATTAAATTTAATAAAAATGTATTAAAATATAGTATTATCAATTAAAACTAATGATTAATAATGACGGATTAAATAATTAAAAAGGATGAATAATAATTAAAAATGATTAAATAACTTAAATAATAAAGGAAAATAATAAAGTTGACGTCATTCAAAAACACGTGGCCTAAGAGATCGTTGCCACAAACATAAAAAATAGTGTCGTTGCCACCAAAAAGTAAAATCTTTGAAAACAGAAAATCGTTGCCACAGAATAAAAACGAAACTATGCATGACGTCATTCCGTCCACCTACGTCACTTCTGGTTGTCATGTGATCCAAGATAGCGGAGGCCACGCCCCTTTTCTGTGACGTCACTTCCGTAGCGCGGTTACCTCCGGCTACTACTGACTGCGTATCGAAATTTCTAAAAATATGCTCGTTTTAAAAATTTTTTGCGATGTTATTCTTGAACTCAATTTTATGGTTTAAGTGCGAAGAACATGACATTTAATAAAGGTAACCCACAAAATGTTAAAAAAAAAAGATCGATCCTTTGAAACTTTTCAGACTTTTTTTTTATGATTACTTTTGTGTTTATGGATACAATAGACTATTTCTCCGTGTAGTAACAAGATCTGATAATGATTTAGCCACTTTTGAAGGGAAAAATTTAGATAGGATTGTTATATGATTTTGTAATACAAATAGAAAATATAATAAAGCTCTCTAGTTTATATTCATGTATATTTATAATATTATATATACGCTATATACGTATACACATATAATGAAATTAAAGGTCATTTATATCACTTTTACGTTGCGATGAAAGTACCGAAAAAATTTTTAAAAAGCGTGTTCTACTGTGGAATAATAGTAATTTACAAAACATTTATGCAACAATTAAAAGACGATCCAGCGTGATGAATAAATTTTGCCAAAAGGAACTGCAACTACTGTACTTTCGTCGCAGATATCTATCATTTAACATAAAAGTAGAAAAGTTCTATTCTTGGTGAGAATATACCCTACAGTCTTTGAGTGACAGATCGAAGAACGGAAGAAATAACAGCATATCTTTTGTTCAACTTAGGGGGATGTGATAAGTCTTTTATGGCTTACTCACTTTCCCCCAAACTACTACAGAGGAATTGAATCCATGATAACCAGGTTTACAGGAATGTTATAATTTCTCTTTATCGCTGAACTTTCGTAGTGCCATCTGTTATTAAAAATTGATACGAGAAAGAAGTATTAATCGATCTTAAACAAATTTGAGATTTCGTTTTGCTGAAAATCATGGAGAAAGGCTTCTGGGAAGAACTTTACCCTGTGCTGAGCACGTGAAAAATTTTTTGAAGTGTATCATTAATGAGCACAG
Organism: Stegodyphus mimosarum; assembly: GCA_000611955.2. NCBI lineage: Eukaryota > Metazoa > Arthropoda > Arachnida > Araneae > Eresidae > Stegodyphus > Stegodyphus mimosarum. The sequence goes on from KK112744.1 coordinate 186,135, forward strand.
AACTTTAGTTGTGTAACAAAATGTAAAGTAAATTTGAGATTTGTCTGTTACAAATCGCAAATGCTAATGGTTATACGTTAGTAGGCGGAGCTTAGAAATAAAAGTAGGGGCAGCTAGATTCCTTACACTTTGATACCCTAGCCTCTTTGAGAATTTAGTTTTTTTGCAAAAACTCAAGTACATTCTTGATAAAAAAATTTTTTTTTGTTTAACATTATAACAGTTTATTCTGTCAGTGTTAATTTTCGAAGTAATAGCTGATAGGTTTACGAGGAGGCGTGGTTAACAAAAGAGATTAGGAAATTTCGCCCCAAGGTTTTCCTGAAAATTCTTTTTATCTCTTCCTTTATTTTCAGGTTTGTGTTAGAATACGTAGTTAGAACAATGCTATATGTAAATCTGACAAAAATCCAAAGTAGCGCTTTCGAGACGTGAAACACACAAGTTAAATTTCGTTAACAGGCCACAAACTTATATTTAACTCAAACCGAGCCAATCGCGTATGGCTTCTAAATCTGAGCTATTCATTTTTAAATCGGAGACAAAGGCAGTTGGAATAATGGGAGAAACATTAAGAATATAATATTGAAATAGTAAGATATTAAACTTCCTCAACAAAAATTTTGCTTTATGACTTACTACAACCACTTTTCTTATAAATTGCATACTTCAAAGCAAACAAATGTGAAGTGCGTTTCGTGGTCCGGTTCGAATTTACCATCAAGTACCTGCAGTGGCTTCGTTGAGATCGCTGCAGTAAAAGTCCAAAGATTGTGTTCAAATTGGAATTTTAGTAGTGTTACGTGTTTCTGCTCGAGCAATTAAAATTACCGCTGAAAATCGGTACCTGTGAAGTGGGCACCATGACCGGTTGTTTGCCACATTGTTCCTGTGCCATTGCGATTTCAATATAACATAAAAAAAAAAAAATCTGAAAGATTTCAGATTTTAAATTACGTCCAAAGGCGCGTTTTTTTAACGTTTCGTGTGCTACCTTTTTTTTATTAAATATCATGTACTACGTACTCAAACCATAAAATTCAGTTCAAAATCAATATCGCAAAATCATTTTAAAATGAACATATCTTTAGAATTTCCGTAAGTCTCGTGCGCTGGAGATAAAAATGTTTTTTTTTTTCCGTACAGTGTTGCCATTGCTCGCTTTGAAATCATTTAGTTTGTTAATCAGAAATTCGTTGAAATGTTACAAAACATAAAATCGATAATAAAGCAAATTTCAAATTCAAAATTAGGGCTTCCAGATGCCCATATTCGCAGTAGGATTACGTCATTCAAAATTCGATGGCTCTAGGTTTTATCACAATGCGAGAAACATGCATACATTTATGCAGATTTTTCATTTTTTAAAATTTAATGCAGAGCGATAACATTTAGTGGCAACAATTTGAAAAGTGATACGCCGTTTTTGTGTTTCCGACGCAAAACGAAAGTAATAGTCCTTCGGGACTAAATCCCTTTGGACTAAAAATTAACAAATATTAGCCTAATTATTAATTTGTTCCGACGACTTATGAAACAACACGTGTAGAGGAAATATTCTGAAATTTTGATATAGTGTTGTAATAATAAAATATTTTTACGACAGTTATTTATATTTCGCAAAGTAGCTCTTTATACCCAAATACGTTTTTTACAGATCTATACTGAAATATACCGCAGCTTCAGCGAGAAAATATACAAATGACAAATGGCGACAAATATATAGATACCGTTCCTGGGGACATGATTGAATGTTTCTTCAGGTAACGAAAAATTTTTCTTTTAGAATATTGTTTTAAATGGTTTTTCGCGATTAAATATTTAATATGCGCCCTCTCTTTTAAAATATAAAAGTTTTTCGCTGTTGAATTCACCCAAAAGAGTTTGTTCAGATTTCTTTTTTAATTTTTTGCTTTATTATTAATCATAGTTTTTTTTTTTTTTTTTTTTTTTTTTTTCAAAAAGGGGCTTCGTACCTGAAGGACTACTGTTTTCGTTTTGCGAATTTGCGTCAGAAACATTAAAAGTCTGAATCAGTTTTCTAACTGTTGCCACCAAATCTTTCAGCGCTGCGTTATATTTAAAGAAATTAAATAATGAAGAATCTGCATAAATGTATGTATATTTCTCCAAATGTGATAAAACAACAGTACCTGGAGCCATCAAATTTTGAATGAAGTAATCTTACTGCGAATATGGGCCCAAATTTGAAATTTGGAATCTGTTTTATTATCGATTTCATAATTTGTAAAGCTTTACCGAATTTTTCATTAACAAACTCAAGGATTTCAAAGCGAGCAATGGCAACGTACAGAGACTGTTCGCACATTTTTTAGACGATCTATATTGTATTCACAAAACTAAATTACATAAAATTCTTGTGTTTTAAATGTTCATTTTTGACATCCCTTATTCTGAACTATCTTTCGACACCTAAATTTCCAGGATAATAATGTTTTTTCAAGTGTCAGAAGAGGTATTCTATCCCATTCCTCCCGAACAGCTTTCCAGAGTCCTGTTAGGGTTTTGGGACAACGTTTGGATAATGCAGTTTTTTAAAGTCCGAAAGCACAAAAATCCATAGGTGACACATCGGGAGATTTAGTGGGGATATCAGTGAAGGGTATGGCCTTGATACCAGTTTTTTGTTCCATTTCTTTTAGGAAATTTGCAGTATATTTTGATCTGTGACTGTTAGCTTTGTCCTGATGGAGTCTCCCAGATTGATGGCACTGTGGGTAAAGCGATGGTATTTCATTCAGAAAAATTGGCGATAAAATATGTTCCTGATAGTATTTGGAGTTAATCTTGACATTTTTTTGCACTCTCTTTATTTTTAACTTGCCATTATAAGAAAAACCAGCAACAATCATGAATCCATCAGAAAAACTTTCTTTCGATTCTTTGAAACATGTACTTAAATTTTTTCTCTCCTTTGATGATAATAAATGGCTCTTTTTTTGTTACAATCATTTAAATACACCCATGCTTAATCTATTGTGAAAATTGTTTTCCATTTTTCTTCGGATAAGTGTTTCTCATATAGAATTCTGCAGCATGTCCTGCGTTGAGCGATATGCTTTGGAAGAAGACGATGCACATTCGCTTTCTTAAGATTTAAATCAACGTTTATCATTTTGTTTACAGTGGACACGGAGCATTTTAATGATTTTGCATCTGTCCTTTGACTAGGGAATTTTCTTTTAACATTAAACAACGTACCTTTGCAATAGTCGAAGATGTCCGTTTTTTCCTTAGATACTTGTTTGGAATTTTTGTCCCACTTGAGGCTCCAATTTGACGTTTTTTTCCTCTCTTGTTGACGATATTACCTATCGACACTTTAGATATCACAAAACCATGACTCTCACATCGTTTTTGGATAACGGAGTATGCATATTTCTCTTCGGAAGGAGCGTAAATGTAGCCTTCAAACCATATCTTTGTTAAATTCGCCATTTTGAATAAAAACAAAACTTTCAAGCCACAGACGATAATTTTGACTTTTAGAAACGTAGTACAATTGCAATTACTTGTTTTGCTGTAAACGATTTTTTATTACCGCTTAGCAAAATCGTCTAAAAATGTGCGAACAGCCTCTGTAGTACAGAAAATACATTTTTATCACCAGCGCGTGAGACTGCGTATCGAAAATTCTGAAGGTATGCTCAATTAAAATCATTCTGCGATATTGTCTTTGAACCGTATTTTATGGTTTAAGTGCAAAGAACATGATATTTAATAAATAAAGGTAACATACAAAATGCTAAGAAAACGCCCCTTTGGAAGTAGTTTAAAATCTGAAACCTTTCAATTTTTTTTTTCTCTTCGGAACTTAAGTCGCATATAAAACAATAAAACCGCTAAAAGCCGCACAGCAGCAGTTGTTTAGAATTCCTGATGCGATGTTTCCCGTATTGGCATACTTTTTTTTCTTCTTAAATTTTGTTTGTCTTTTTCTTATTCATCATATCAATATTCAGTTAGGAAGGTGACTATTAAAACTTTTTTTTTGTCTTTTTATTAGTAACTTTTTTGGGGTTAATTTTAAGTATTAAATATCATTTCTTCACACTTAAGGCCACATGAACTTCAACTCAACAGCCAAATCATAAAATATTTAAAGTATGTCTTTTGAATTTCCAAAGCCGCCCAACGGGTATAGTGGTTAGCGTCGCTGACTGCCGTGCGGAAATAAAAGTAGGTGTAGTATAGACTTACTACAGCCTCTTTGAGTCATAGTCATTTGGAGGAGAGTAGCGGTGAAGGAAGGTTACCGTCGTTTTTGCTGTCACCTGAGTACGAAAGCGAAGTGACCGGTTCAGTTACCACGTGCTTGCGATCATTGGATCAGCGATGATTTCGACTCATGAGCAGATTGCTACAGTATCGCTACGTCTTGCCAAATATTCTTCGACCGCCTTATCCGCGACCATGATCGCAAACACGCATGCGCCATTCGAATTGAATTATTCTCAAAATAGGGTGGAAGGATGGGGACTTTCTTTCCTTCCAGCGCATCTGTTTCCGGAGAAGAGAAGATTTTCACGTGACCTTTCACGTCGCAGCAAGTAATAACACCCCTTTTGGAAGAGTCTATGTGTTTTGGCAAAATGCCAGCTAGGGTTGCGTTTGAGACGGTCGAACTATACCAAGATTGCTATAATTGCTATTATTGGTAATACATAATTTTGGATTGATACATAATTTTGGATAGCAACCAGTTAGAATTTTCCTAACTGGTTGCTAATCTACAAGTCGCCCTCGAAGCTTGCCCTCGTGTGCTTGGCAGAGGTCTTGTTGCCTCCAATCTGCCCATCCTCGGAAAATCTGTGAGTTTTAGAGGGGCGCAGATTTTAGTTTAATTTTTGGCACGAGTCCTGGTGAAAGGACAGGATTTTATTTTCGACCACGGCTGGACTAATGGACAGGGTTATGGATGCGAATGGAGACAATGACTTATTTCTGCTTTTAGCAGCTGTTAAAGTTATGTAAATTGATGTGTTAAAGAGAAAAAATCGCGCGAAACCATCGCAGTTACAACTCAGAGAGATATTACTCTCATTTATTAACAGAAATAATGGAAACATAAACGAACTTATTACACAGCGTACGACTGCAGAAGTTACAAATACATCAAACGAGGAAAATAAAACCAAAAACAAAGGAGAAAAACTGTTCATAACACCAGAGCTATGCATGACAGTAAACACACAACTCCCACAACACTATTGAAAAATAGGTTTGAAGTGCTTTAATGTCACACAAAACTTAGATGATGACACCGAGAATATTAAGGAAAACTCAGATCCCAAAGCCCGTACGCTCAAACATTACAAATGAGACACAGGTTCCGATGGAGGAGGAGCCAACCGAAGTGAGTGTCAATGACAATAGTTCGCAACTGCCTAGCCACGCTCCAACTCTAAGTAATGAAGTCGTAGATTCGGCTGATAACAAACAAGGTGAGGATAAATTTATATACTGTTTTGCAAAAAAATCGAAGCACCAAGAAGGACTTTTGTAATCGTGACGAAATTTCCTGTGCAAAAACATCTTGATTATTGCAAATTATCAATGTTTCAAAGCAAATGAACAGGAATTGCGGTCATAGCGCGCATTTCTAGTGCGCAATTCGCATAGTATAAAACCTGTAAGAGAGGCGAAAAATTTATCTTTTTTCTGTTGCAGCCATTGTAATTCGGTAAAAAAGCAACTAAATATGCTATTACGACGATATCGAACACCTTATAGAAAACTAAACGACTTCGAACGTGGTCGCATTGTAGACCTGCGTGAAGCTGGATGGTCATGCCGAGCAATAAGCCGCCACCTACAGCGTACAGACACTGTTGTGCAATGATGTTGGCAAAATGGTTGCTAGAAGGAAACTGCCGACAAAATGAGGGCTCTGGACGGCGAAGGAGCACAAATGCTAGGCAAGATAGGATGACTGTTCGCCAGGCCCAAACCACGCCAATGGTATCATTGGCGACTATTCAGCGCATTACAGCCACGTGTATGCCTTCCGCGGTACCGTCCATCTTCTCACGGCGCTTGTCTGAAGCGGGGTTACGTTCACAGAGGCCTTTAAGACGTTTGCCTTTGACCCCCAACATCGGCGGAGTCGTCTGAAACGGTGTCGCAGCCGATCATCATGGCTGCCATCAAACTGGCATCGTATAGGGTTCAGCGATGAATCCTGACTCTTGAAGTAGGTGACTCCCGACTCTTGAAGTAGCTCTTGGAGTAGGTGACTCCCGTGTTCGTGTCTGGATAGGACGGGGCCAGCGGTCCCAATCAGCCTTTTTTGTACAAAGACATACAGTTATAACCCCTGATGTGATTTAATTTTTCTTCCACTTCTACATGAGGTGAATGATTGATGATCCAGAGCTTCTGTTGTAGCGCTATGATGAATTCGTGTTGGAGTGTTAGGGGCCTATAATTTGCATTTGATGTGCTTGTGCGCAATTTTTGAGAATTCTGCCATTCTGGTTGGAAGTACTGCAATTCCAAGCTGGACTTTTGGAATTGAAATCGCCCGCGATTACGGAGGGAAACTCTGTACTTTTCAGACTTTCTAAATCAGTAGTAGTCATGATATGACTAGGCGGATTATAGGCTGAGATAAATAAAAAGGCTACGTTTGTTTTCCCATAATAAAAGAGTAGCACAGTATGCTATTGCAAGCGAATTAGGTAGAGTAAATTTTGCGCATTGGATATGACTTTTAGCTAAAATTTCTGTGGCGCCTCCTCTATTGTATGTGCGATATGTTCTAAAACTTTTGTAAACATAGATTTTGAAACTATCACGACGCCGCAGATGTGTTTCATGTATCAAAACGATATCTATATGATGCTTTTGTAAATAATTAATAGCTTCGAATTTTTGCTTACGAATTACGTTGGCGTTAAAGGAAATTTTCTTATACCAGTTTTCTGCTGTATTGTTCAGTCTGCTATCTATGATTAGAAACTGGGTCCCTTTTCAAATTCTTTTCAATAAGCTTAATCCCTAGTTGGATCTTATCGGTGAATGATTTGGTGCTTTTGTAAATTTGAACTAATGTTTTGGTTTTCTGAGACATTTTGCCATCAGAGAGTTCTTTGGTTTCTGTTGTTTAAGCTTCATTTCGTGGAGAAGCGCGTTCGGCGCATTCGGCTATCGAAGCGTCGGTGTAAGACGGATAGGAGCTGATTCAGTAGTTTCCTTCGAAGCGAAATCCTTCCATTCCGGATCAGTCTTTGATTTAGGTAAGGCCTGGAATTCTTTTTTGCTGGTGCTTATTGCAGCTTTGGGCTATGTTGCGGTGGGGTTATTATTCGGTGTTTTCCGGGTACGTGGCGGACATCCTTTACACGCTAAAATGCGGTCGTAGAGGGTCGCAGGGGGTACATTTGCCCCACCTGTCTATCTTTCTGTGGGCACATTCCCACGTCTTATGAAATTCAGCATATTTCATGCAGCGGTATTTATTGAAATACGTTGCCTGGCTATGTCCATAGCGCTGGCAACCATGACATTGAGTGGAAACTCTCATTCAGAGAAAGAATTCAATATCAAAAATACCTTTTCCTTCAGAAGTTTGAGGTACTTCAATCAGGAACATAAGTAGAGGAATTACGTTGCCATCTTTATATTTTGTTAGTTGTCTAACTTTACTGAATGGTATATTAGGAGTCTTTAGTTCATCCTCTATATCTGCGAATTCAGTATTGGTTAATAGTTTTTTATAACCGCTTTTACGGGCTTGTCAGATTTCAATTGAAAAATGTGAAACGGAACTCTCAATTGATTAACATGCCGAGTTACACTTCGATAGTCATCAGCTTCTGGTACTTTAATGTTTAAGTTGCCATTTTTAAATCTCCTGTGATTCATTTGGTGCAGAGTGGTTCTAAGTCTTTTTTAAGTTGTTTCCAACTTACTCCTCCTTCCGAAACTATAATTTGAGGAGTAATGAGAGGGCTGACAGTTTGGCTAAGCAAGCGACTTATAGTCATATTGATTTAATGTTGTCTGTTCCCAAGTTTTATTGGAAGTATGCAGCTTGGAAGAATACTGGTTGATTGGAATGCTGAATATCTTGCTTCTTCGAAGGCTCAGTGGACTAAGAGATTTTTCTCAAGTATTTTTCAACGATTTAAGTGTAGGTATTTTCAACCAGATTATAAACATATTCAGATTTTGACCGGTCATGGGAATTTCGGAATTTACTTTACTTCGTTTGAATGTTGTTACTAGTGGATTATGTGCTCGTGGCAGTGCTGTGGAACATATTTTATTGCATTCCAGGTTGCATGCGAGAGCTACCCTAAACTCACTTTAAAGAAGTGCATTTAAAGTGAGTTTAGGGCAGCTCTCTATTTGGTGGCCTCCTGTTTTCTATAATCTTGTTAGGAGCAGTCCTTTGCAGTCCTGCGTTACTTTATTTGTTCTTTGAATTTATTTGTTTTGCGCTAGAAGTATTATTTAATGTGATTGGATTTTTAACTTTTATGTGTCATTGCATTATTTTGCGTATTGTGTACATGTGATTGCGCTGTGTATTCATGAATTGTATTGCTGATGCATCAATTTTTCCTTTGTATCAGTGTTATTTATAATTATTATATCATTTTTACTATTATTGTGTTATCGTTAATTGGGTTTATTTTCTTTTATAGGCGTATTAACATAGTTTAATTATGCATGGTATGTATTAGTATTTTTATTATAGTAGTACTTGTATTTTATATTTTTTCTTTGCTCTCTCCGGACTTAGATATTATGTTTTTATTGTTGAATTGTATGTCTTTGTACTGTGAATTATATACTCACATCTGTAAGTCCCGTAGAATACTTCGTGGAACCCGAGGACTTTTGTATTTGTTTTCTTAATTAAAAAAATACGCGCAGAAAAATACTTGTGTTTGTATGTAAATAATTGTAAACTTCTTCATTTCATATTACAACCTAGATGGCGTTTCGAGTTTCACATAGTTTATGGCTTTGGAAAAAAATGATTAAAAGTTACTTTTATCATTGATCACAGATGCTTATCGATCAATGAGATCATTTTGATATACTTGCTAAATTTCAACGGCGAAAGAAAAACGGTTCACATTTTAATGTATCCTAAACAAAGCGATGATTCTTAACGAAGAAATTCGTAATTGGGGATATTTATCTTTTGAGATGTACGAATAAAAGTTAATTAGATCTATACATTCAAATCCTGGAATGAGAGTTATGTCACACTGTAATTTGAGTATTACTAATTGTAACATTCTTTTGCTTCTAATTTTTGTTTTTAATGGTTCTGAAAATGATGAAAAAACGGTCACCAAGTCATTAAATTCTTTTTATCATTTTTAAAATTCTTATCGTAAAAATTTTATTTTTCTTGCGCACTCGAGACTTTTCATTTGAAATAGTAGGGTGGGATTTAATTCCTCACAATTCATTTGAAATCGACTATATGACTCTGTTTGTAAATTAACCTTATTTTTCACTTTTTTCAGGCACCAATCGTAATATCTTTTGTGGGTTTCAAATAACTTAGCTTTATCAATAACATGTTACTTCGGTTCTGTGAGACGAGCTATCAATACCAAAATAACTAACCATCGAACAGATAGACAAAGTAATAAAGCGCTTAAAGTTTTTTCTACCACTGTTTGTGTGTGCTTAAATTAAAAAATAATTTTTATCATTTTAATACACATTTTATTTATCATTTTAATACACAAATTTACCAAACAACCTGCACTTGGTTTAAAACTCAAAGCCTCTTTTCCACAGAATATAACCGCAACAAATTAAATTTATTTTGGGTAGAGACTAGGTTACTTAGACAAGGTTGCCTACTCAGCAAAGGAATTTCAAACACACACTTAGGAGCTCCCAGCGAGACCAGAATTAGAGTCGCCAACAGTCAGCTTTCTTCAATCCCAGGAGCAACGTAATGCAGGCCAGACTCTAGCACTCTATTCGTAAAATCTCTATTTATAGGCAAATTGCTTATCACATATCTACTATATAAGTTCTAGAATGAGCGAATCTTGTAGAGGCAGAAAAGAAAGAGTTAAATTAAATGCCATTTTGTTAGTAAAACTTAAACATAGATACCACAAGCTTTCAACTGATCTTCCACAGGGAAAAACATTCTCAGAATGTTCCATTCGATAAACATACAATTGTAATTTATCTTCCAGAGTTAATCTATTTGTAATTTAAAAACAGTAAATGTGTTTTTTGATAAATAAAATGTTTAGCTTATTCATTTTATAAAATATTTAATTGATATAAACTGAACTATACTATTTTTAATAGTATATAATATATCCAACTGCTAATTTTCAAGAATATTCTCAACATTAGATTAGAAGAGAAAAACGCCAATGTGACAACCAAAATCGCTGAAACAACGTTGTACTTGGCGTACATTTATTAAAACACCGAATCGATTTCGAGGGCAGCTACAGGTCCTTTCTCATCAGGAGAACGAAATTTCTAGAAAATGAAAGCAACCTCAGTAACGGCTTTTTATACCCTCGGGTAATACGACGCTCGATGAGGCAATGCCATCTATCGACAAAAAATAACCAAGAATTATGTTAACTCTTGGTTATATAATTCATATAATTCATATAAGGTTATATAATTCATATATATAACCTTGGAGAACAACAACAAAAGGCAGTTATGTATCTCCCGTTCTACTGGGCCGATTGACGAAATTCCACTTGCATTTTTCATATCTCGAAAGTATGACTTAGGCTTTACATTAGATATACATATAGCATAGTTCTAACATAGGTACTCTGAGACAAAATCGGAGTTTTTCTGAAATGATATACTGATTTTATTTCATACTTCGCTTCTACGACTCAAATTATGCCAAAATATCTAGTTTTGCAAAAATCGCAGGAGCGATTTTCAAAAAATTATCTCTCAAAATTCTAGATCCTCAGCGTTAATTGAATTTTCTATGTACTTATAAAATCTTTTTTTTTATTAGTCAATATATTCTTTCACAGCTCGAAATTTAGTTTCAATCCAAATAAAATTCGCTGCTGTTTATTCAATTGTTTTTACAATTTGTACTTTTTAGTATCTTTTATAAATTTTTCAAAAACATTTTAGATTATAACCTATCAAATTTTTACCATCATCTTAAAGTAAATGGATTTCTAGGCATACCTGCAAAAAATTAGAATTTTTTTATTCAAAATTTCCAAAGATATGAGTGAATTTATATACTGAAATTTGACATAGTTGTTATAAGCGATAACAATGTCAAATGTGCTTTACGCATTTAGTTAAAATTACTTGAAAGTATGAACAACGCACATTTCTTTCGCTCATGCAGGAAGGAAAAACTGAAAGGAAAATTGGTTGTTATAAATTAAGAATTTCGCCAAGCAAATTATCCCTGGCGCAAACTGAAAATAGTGCGCCAACATAAACTTTTAAATTTCTCTGTAAATGTCTTACCAAATTTAACAAAGTTTGATTGTGGGGCAGAATTTCTGTCGTAGAATCGAAATACGTAAAAAAATCGGCATATCATTTCAGAAGAAGTTCGGTTTTGTGTCTAAATACCTAAGTTAGAACAATGTTGTACGAAAATCTAATATATTGTTGCGTGCGTATGGGTTCGTTATGGATTGAATGCAGAAGTCGTAAAAAGTTAACAAATATTTGTTCTTTCCACAAGAAATAAATCAAAATGCTGAAATATTTCTTCAGAGATATTCGCGCAATATCACAATATCTCAAATATTTAGCAAAAACTCAGTTCAAAACATGTAAAATAATTCCATCTCACAGCGAAATCGCTACAATCAATAACAGCATTAAGTAAACAAACAGCAGTTTGCTTTACACAGCTACCACAACAACAACAACTGAGGTGAGGTGTTTCAATTCGGCTTTTATAAGCTTTTTAATTATCACTAGAACAATCTCGATTTTTCTAGATTTTTCTTGATGGCAACAGTAATTACGAGATATTTATTTATTAAACATTAAATGCACGCGCTCTTTTATTTTTATTTTTTTTTCGACGTAGCTTTCTCTTCAAAAATCGTCTGCGTTGCACGGGAAATACAAAGCAATTTTAATTACAATAAAATTCTAAATAAATAGCCAAATAAATGTGAAATCCGTAACAATATGTCCTAAGTCACGCTTTCGGGACGCGAAAAATTCAAGTTAAATTTCGTCAATCGGCTCATTAGAACGGGAGCTATAGAACTGCCCTTTTTCTGTGCAAGATGTATCCAGAACATAATCATTATTTTCGTTTATTTTTCTTTACTTTCTTTTCCTTCTTTTAAATCTGTATCTGACAATTTGTCAAAGTGTCATCTTTGTTCACATGGTGGACATCTATGTGATAAAAGTTTCGTTGTACATTGCTTGGGGGGGCAGTTCTGTGGGCCGATTGATGAAATTTAAATTCCGTTCTTCATGTCTGGAAAGCGCCACTTACGATATATATTAAATTATATATAGCATTGTTCTAATACAGTTATTTTGACACAAAGTCGGACTTTTTCTGAAATGGCGTGCCAATTACTTTCCATATTTCGATTCTACGACTCAAATTATGCCTAAATATTAAATTTTGTGAAATTTCGTGCAAAATTTACGGAGAAATTCAAACATTCATCTTGGCGCATTTTTTTTCAGTTTGCATCAAGAATAAGTCACTTGGCGAAATTCTTAATGTATGGTAAACTATTTTCTTTTCCCTTTTTACGTTGTGCATGAGCAAAAAAGACCTATTGTTCCTATTTTCAAATAATTTTAACAAATGGCCTAAACCACATTTGATGTTATTATCGCTTTCCCCTAACATGCAAACTTTGAAAGGCGCCAATATGTAAATTCACTTATATTTTCGGAAATTTTGAAAATTCCAAAAATTTGAAATTTATCTTCGGAAATATATTTCTTTAACTGTTTAATGATTTACGATGAAATGTTTAAATGATTCACAAGTTTATGAATAACTTAACATAATGGTAAGGCTTCGCTTTACTTACGTTGGACTCTCAGTTGGAGGTGGAGGCGGAATCGAAGGTGCAATTATAGGAGGTGGCGGTGGAGGAATCTGTAAAATAAAAAAGCAGTTCATTTAAAGATTTCATACCACATCACACTGGCCTGATGTTTCCCATTCTTATATATATATATGTAAGAAAAATAAAGAATATGTCTAAGATTAAATTAACAACGTAAATTTCCCTTCTCAATTCTAAAAATAATAACCTCTCTACGCACTGCGTCATTTCTAGATTGATCCATGTCATATGGCACTTACATAATTCTGATGATGTAAATGGAACTAAAAGTCAAGTAACCAATAATAATTTTACAGAAGTATTAACAATCCAATCAAAATGCATTGTAAACCAAAACTAATTCAGTCTGAATTGGGATTTCACCCTGAATGTAACGCACTTGCTCTTTACGCTTCGATCTAGTTGGACTACTGTCTGCTGCTTTCTTCTTTCTTACTGAAAATTAATCTAAAATGTGAGTTATTTTGGAATAGGCACATTTCATGTGCCAAGTTGATTGTGGCCACAACAAGCGGAAATAAAAAATGAAGATTTAATCTGCCTTCGCCTAATTTCCTTTCCGTT
>KK112744.1:206605-265398 GCA_000611955.2 Stegodyphus mimosarum
TGTTACGAATTTCACATTTATTTGGCTATTTATTTAGAATTGTAATTAGATTTGCTTCATGTTGCCTTAGCAACGCAGACGATTTTTGAAGAGAAAGCTACGTCGAAAAAAAAATAGCAATAAAAATAAAAGAGCGCGCGCATTTAAGGATTAATAAATAAATATCTCGTAATTACTGTTGCCATCCAGAAAAATCTAGAAAAATCGTGATTGTTCTACTGATAATTTAAAAGCTTATAAAAGCCGAGGTGAAACACCTCATCTCAGTTAGTTAGTTGTAGTTGTTGTTGCTGTTATACCTGTAGCTGTAAAAAGCGAACTGCTGTTTGTTTACTTAATGCTGTATTGATTGTAGCGATTTCGCTGTGAGATAGAACTATTTTATCTGTTTTGAACTGAGTTTTTTTGCTAAACGTTTGAGATATTGTGATATTTTGCGAAGATCTGTGAAGAAATATTTCAGCATTTTAATTTATTTCTTGTGGAAAGAATAAATTTTTGTTAACTTTTTACGACTTGTGCATTCAATATATTACGAACCCGTACGCACGTAACAATATTAAAATTTTCACTCATTAATACGCGAATTATTGTATCACAAGCATTTTCTTTGCTTTCGGAAAGTGAATTCAAAATAGTAAATCGCATTACTTTAGTAAATCGCATTTGCTTTAGTTGAAATACTGTTGATCTAATGTTCCTTTTACTAGTAAATATGGCTGTCACGAAAAAACACAAACACAATGTTGGTTTCAAATGCAAAGCCATTCATTTTGCGAAAGAAAATGGAAATCGTGCTGCAGCAAGGGTGTTTGATGTTGGCGAAAGACGGAACGGATGATGATGATGATGGTGATTTATTTATGGATCAGAGTAACAATAATGGTGAAGATGAAACAGAAATCAATGATATGCCTGAAAATACAGGGTGTTTATAAAGTCACAGACCCATTTTGATGTTTGATAACTCATAAAATAATGAAGATATAAACAAACTTATGGCATTTATTGATGGAATAACTTATATATTTTCCTTTTCAGGTTTGAATATCTTTACTTTTGTAAATATCGTCTGCGCGTGGGGTTCATTTCAGATAATTTCATTTCCCAGTCTAAATATCTGTACTTTTCTAAATATCGTCTGCTTATTAATTGCATTTTCTCTCTTTTTTTTGGTTCTCCGACGAAGCATCCTTTCATCTTTATGGCATTGTTAATCGCCATAATGTGCGCATATGGGGATCCAAAAACCCCCATGAATACAGTGCGGCACAAAGGGATTCTCCAAAGGTTAATGTGTGGTGTGGACTAATGCACGACCGAGTCGTTGGGCCTTTCTTTTTTACAAAAAAGACGGTTTCATCAGTCGTATACTTACACATGCTGGAAAACTTCGTATTTCCACAACTAGAAGAGCTTCAGCCACATGTCTTTTTGCAACAAGATGGTGCACCACCTCATGGGGTGCCATCGTTCGTAGTTATTTGAATGACCATTTTACAGAAAGATGGATTGAGCGAGGAGGTCCAATTCTTTGGCCACCCAGATCGCCTGATATAACGTCACTGGACTTTTTCCTTTGGGGATTTGTAAAGGACAACGTTGAATGACACTTGATGTTAATACAGTTTTTTCCCATATTAAAAATTAAAAATTTACTTAATTTAAAAATTTTTGTTTGCTGACCTAAGAATTGATTTAAAATTTTTTATTTAATTAATTATTAATTAATTAATTTTATACTGCTAATATGTATGTAATAAATAATCTAATAAAATAAAATTGTAATCTAATCTAATAAAATTGTTAAAATTTTTAATTAAAAATTTTTTTTTGTATTTTACAAATTTTTCTATGTTTACCTAAGTAGGAATTGACTTAATTTTTTTTATATTACTTGTTTGGATTAAGAGTGCGCGTTATACGCTGGAACATACGGTACTTATATTGGATGGAAATCTTCAGATTTTATTTGTAACATGTATATTTAAAAAGATTCTGTTTCTATGAGAAAACCAATCTTATAATTTACATATCCACATCCCGATAAGGATATGATTTTGGAGATTCAGCAAATGGTAAAATACTGAAACAATAAATTTTACCTCTTTCTTTTTTGCTTGCTTCGGTTTAATGAAGATGAGATCAGGGCCGATGAAGTATGGATAAGGGTGTGGTTCTCCGATATCTGGATACAGGACAGGAGGTTTTAAAGGCTGGCTCTCTGCATCAGCAGATTTTGGTAGTTCGTTCCTGTAAGAAAAACATCAATAATTCAAATTTTAAATTTAAGCTCGCCTAAAATATAAAATAAATAAAAAACAAATTGATATTCAAAATTTAGGCTTTGAGGTTTACAGTATCGGGCACAGGATTGCATATATGAATGTTTCGTGCCTCTACGCACATTCTGTGCCGAAAAAAAGGGGGAGCTGTTCTATATCCTCGTTCTGCTGCGCTGAACGAATTCACGAAATTAAATTCACGTTTTTCAAGTCTCAAAAGAGCGACCTGAGGTTTATATTATATTTATATACAACATGTGTTCAACATACGTATTTTGACATAAAATCGGATTTTTTCTGAAATGACATGGCGATTTTTTTCCATTTTTCGAGTCTATGGCTCTAAATATGGCCCAATATTAAATATGTAAAATTTGGTGAGAAACTTACCGCAAAACATAAAAATTTATCTTGGCGCCCTTCTTTTTGGGCCAGGAATAATTCACTTGGGGAAATTCTTAACTTATGGTGATCTATTTTCCTTTCTGTGTTTTCTTTGTTCACGAGCAGAAAAAAATGTGCATCGTTCATTCTTTCATTCAATTTCAAAAAAGGGTGTAAACCACATTTGGCATTATTGTCGGTTATAAAGCATATGCCAAATTTCAAAACAGGTCAATATATAAATTGACGTATATCTTGGGAAATTATGAATAAAAAATCTAATTTTTTTGCCGGTTGACTAGAAATACCTCTACTTTAAGGTGATGATATATATTTTATAGGTGGTGATATAAACTTTATTTTTATTCAAACAATTTTTTCGAGACGTTTACGAAAACTTCTAAAAAATACAAATTTAAAAAGTAAATCAGAAAATATTTGCAAATTTTATTTGGGTTGAACCTAAATTTCGAATTTAAAAAGAAGGAATGAAGTAAGTTTAATAGGAGAAAAAAGATAGTATTAATAAATACGTATCAAACTGAATTAACATTGAGGAGCTGAAATTTTGAAAGCTAATATTTTAGAAACTACTAAAGCGGTTTCTACAACACGTGCCAATTTGCCATAATTTGTGTCGTAGAATGGAAATATGGAAAAAAAATCAGTATGTCATTTCAGAAAAGTCCGATTTTGTGCAAAAATATCTATGTTAGAGCAGTAATATACTATGTAAATCCAATATATATCCTCAGTCGAGCTTAAAATGCAAGTTATGAGTATTAATCCGTACAATTTATGAACATGTCATAGCGAGACATGAAATGCAAGATAAATTTCGTCAGTGGGCGGAGTAAAAGGGGAGATATGATATGGAAGTGTCCATTTTTTTTTGGCTAAGTGTTCCACCATCTTTCCACAGTGTGCAGAATAACCTAGACTCACCGCCGTTTAATAACAAAAGTGTTTTAACGAAACACAGGCTTTAAAAGCTTTAGTTAGAACAAATAACATGATAAACAAGAGTGAATATTAAAAATATGGAAGGATAGACTGAAATTTAAATGCTTTGTTAAAACTGTTAAATTTTAGGAACATACATACATGCACGCATCCATCCATTTCACAAATTGACTCTCAAGTCCAGCAACTAAAACTTAATGCTCGGCATTATTAACAAGTATTCCATCTGAGTACACTTGCGTATAATTTCTTAAAGTTTTATTTTATTAACTTTAGTAATTATTATTTATTAGCTTTGCATTTTGTTAGCGATACTAGCTCGATCCTTGCTGATAATTAATTCATACGGAAATTTTTGGGTAATCACTGCTTAGAACGTTCAGTCTATCCCATAGGTTTATTTAATTACGGCAAAGCCTCCAGGGCTATCTGCCTAAGGGGATTGATGTCTTCTTGGAGGACTTCTTAAGGAAAACTGGCTCGTATACACATTACACACGGTGTAAAGCACGAAAACGCCCATGCAGCCAACCCGTTCACGCGATGCGAACCTTGGACTGAACTACCAGTGGCTTTACCGCTCGGCCGCTGGTGGGCCTTATCCCATACGTTATGATATTATCGTTAAGCATTTTCTTGATCTTTTTCGATGTTCTTGGAGAAATAATGACCAATTTCGCTTCACAGGAAGAGCAAAAAAAGAATTTGGTAAAATCCTAGGATATGGTACAGCCTTGGCGCAATTTTGAAAACTGTCGGCAATACCAAAATGACTCGTTTACTGCTCATCATAAATACCGTGTTAACTGCTCATCATAATGTTGCCAAATCCCTTGTGTACCGTATACTTCTTAGGTCATATTTATATGAGTGGTTACGACTCGGAGGTCTTTACCACTCTATCTCCAACGTTGCGTTTGATCTAATTTCGTGGCAGTATGGCAATTATAACCACTATATTGTGAAATCTTGAAGCGCTACGGCAGCAGCGTCCATATGTTGTGAAGTCTTGGAGAGGTCTGGGTATCGTAAATGCCGTAACAGAAGTTGGAATTTGAATAAAATAAAAAAAGCTTTAAATATATACATTATTTACACGGATCACCAGTTTTCATTATGGTGTGTCGTTTGTGGTATCTTAAAACGCTGATTCACCAAGCAGTCATAATTCCCGATGTTCTTCACAGTTTCATTATCATGTTTGTCACACTGGTTAAAGAAATTGTGTGATAATTTTAGAATTTCACTATCTAGCGGCAAAATTTTCAAACTATGATGAATAACCGTGTTTCTTACATACCAAGAGGAACTTGTAATAATTCTTAATCCCTTGTTTTGTAGTCTTTGGAGTAACCTTCGATACTGTATATGCCAATGATTATGTATTATGGAGTGCCTATGGTTGAAAACCATTTACCTCCTCATCAGAATTAAATAAAGTGAGCAGAAATAGGAAAAATGCATAAGTTAGTTTACTTGATGCACACCAGAGGGAGCTACTTACACTCGAGAAAGTCTGAAGGATAAAGTAAAAAGGTTAAGATTTATAATATGAAATATTAGTTTTTATATACTTTTTTTGTAGTTTTATAGTTTCTGATTTTTTTTTGCATTATACCATATACTAAAATTAAACCGAGAATTTTACTACAGAAATAATATATGTATACCAGTAACTACAGAGCGGCTTATTGTGTCCTCTGTCATTGAATTTCTCAATAAAATAAAACCTTCCGTCCTGGAAATGAAACAATCGATAATTCTGTTAACATTAATGCTGCCAATATATACTGAAAAATAGAATATTACGTCAAAAATAATACAAATAGGCTAGAGATCGGGTAAGAAAAAAAAAAAAAAAGCTGATCCCTACTCAATTCTCCGTGCGTAATCTTAACCAATAACATGCTTATAAAAAGTAATGAAACACGCCTAGAACAATGCTTGTAATTTATCCCAAATAAAAAGTTTTATATCTGAGGGAAATTTTTATTTTACTCAAGAACTACACAGCAAACTTCTCATGAAACCAGTGCTTTCAGGCCTTTAATTCTACTCAATTTTCATACTTTAATCTCGTGTACTTGTAATAATCATAAAAGAAATAACATTGTCCGCGTGAAAATTAATTATTACATTGTGCGCGTGAAAATAAAATAAGCATTAATTTAAAAAAATTTTTTTAAATGTAGAGTTAATTAAACTTGTCCAAAGTATAAGATAAATGTGAAATAAATTCGAAATTCAATATTCGGATTTAAGATCTACTTCTTGGGATGCAGAACTATGTGTGAATGAAATAGTTATTAATTTTTTAATAATAGCGATACACATGCATGCATGCATCTATCCTTCCATATATATATAATAATGTACAGGTGATTATAATTAAAGTTGCGATTTGAAAACGCTGTAACTTTGAAACCATTTGTCAAGAATGACATATTTTACTAGAACAATCCTGAGGTAATTGGAGGAAGAAAAATAGTTTCAAAATATGCCGATAGATGGCACTCCTAGAGTTCACATTACCCAAGGAGGTTACAATGCATACAAATGCCCTCCGCTCAGTCCAAGTGAAGCCAAAAAAAGGGGGAAAGCACGCCCTCACTAGTCGTGGCTTACAGATTGACGGGCTCTAACCACACCCTATTTCGTTTCTGTTATAAAACCGCAGATTCTCCGCGCTCTTTTTCCTTTACTTTTCGCGATATTTTATTTTATTGCTACATTTTCTACATAATGTAATTGCAATAATTTCTACAGAATTTCTATATGCTAGCATTAAAAGTACTGCGAACAAAAAAATAAAAAATAAATAAAAATATAAAATAAAATAAAATAAAAATAACTGAGGATGAAACCATAAACTGATTATATTTTAATTTTTCTAAACATAAAATTCTCAAATTTTCCGTGTTATAAATAGTACTTACGTTCTAAAAAACCTTAACTTTAATAAACAACAATAAAAAAATTATGTAAATTCTACATTGTTATTTTTAAAACTCACAGAACAGATTATTGTAAATCAAATACTGTTATTATATATTTACTTGAGCACAAAACAGGATGAAAGTTACATACATGAAAGGTAAGATTTGTAATATAATATGATCATCTTTTGAAGTAAACTCTTTTCTTTTCCGTGGACAGCTAGCCCCTCCCCCTCTGCTGTACCGTTTTGATGTCACATGTAAGTTAATCGAGAATGCCATTTATTATTATTATGAAAAAGGAAAATATGAGAACTATATAGGTTTCTTCGTGAACGTTACACAAAGAAAATACTCAAACTCTTTCTTGAAGGCCTTTCAAACATACATTTTGATTATTCTGCTTTTTTACGCATGTTCAAAAACATTCTTTTACATGGAAATACAATAGGAAATGTAGATATTATTTCGTTGTAACAATTCAATACTTATGGCCTCTTATATCTTTGCATAGAAAACAAGAAAACACACTGAGAACTTTGCACCAGCTGACGATTAACCTCACTTCGCTTAGTAAGGGTAGCGTTTTCTTGCCCTCACTTGGCGTGGCTTATTTTTCTTCCCCGGCTTCACTCTCTCTGTACTGCAACAGCCGAGATGCCATCTCCATGTATTCTAACCTCCTTGGGCAATGTCCCGGAGGTTAGAATATATGGCAAATCGGCCAAATGACCACATATGGCTTGCGGAAAATAATAGATAAATTAGAAGAGACAGGTTGAGTTGACGTGAAACGAAGTGCAGGACAAAAGCCAGTTTCGGCGGTTGCAGTAGAAAATGTGGCCACAGCGTTACAAGAACAGACAAACAATGATGCAGGAATCAGCAGTGCTCGGGGAATTGCCCGAATGTTGGATATGCCAATCAACACGATGCGTAAAGTCTTACGCAACATCTTGCGCTGTAATCCCTTTAACTCAGGAGTTGCAAGCGGTTGATCTGGAAGCACGTGAATTGTTTGCACTACAGTTTCTTGCTCGGATGGATGTGGATAATGAATGGCATTGGAATATTCTGTGGTCTGACAAAGCTCATTTCTATTTGCAAAGTTCTCTAAATACGCAAAAATTCAGAATAAGGACGATCGAGTATCCGTTCCCACTACAGCCATTACCTCTTCCCTCTAAAAAGGCTCCTTTGTGGTGCGGAATAACGGCAGCGTTTGTCGCCGGTCCTTTTTTCTTCAAGGAGATCACACCTGCCGAGTCCGGTTACCTGCGCCATTACTGGCATACGGTTATGAAGACTGTTGCGTAACATGTCCTTCCAGCACTTCAACAACGTCAATGTGCGGATCGCACAATATTCATGCATGATGGCGCTCCTCCGTACATTACTACCTGTGTGAAGGAGCTGCTAATCATTCATTTCGGAGATGGTAGAATTATAAGCCACTTCAACAGCGTAGCCGCCACTCTCTCCCGACTTAAACCCGTGTGACGTTTGGCTCTGCGGATATGTAAAGAATGTTGTTTACAGTGGGCGGATTGCGAATCTGGTCGATTTGAAGGTAAGCATCACGCACCACATTCATAGCATCAGTAAGGATACCCTCCGATCTGTTGCGGAACATCCATTTTTGCACTTTCAGTTAGCAGCGGAACAAGAAAGGGAGCATATCGAAGAATTTACGCGTTACTCATTCGTAAGGTGTTTGTTTTGTGAAGCTTCTCTTGTCACTATGGCTATTTGCTCTGTAAATACGTATTGTTATCTTTTCGCTTAAAAAATTGTCGTAAACCCTTGGAGTCTATTGTTTACTTTCCGCTATAGACTTAGAACAGTAATGTAAACATTAACAGCGCCATCTATCAACAAATCTTGGAGTTATTTTTTTTCCTTCGCCAAACAAAATTCCATTACCTCAGGATGACGCTGATAAAATATCAAGTCATTCTGACCTGTAGTTTTAATATTACAGCGCTTTGAAATCGCAACTTAAATTATAATCACCCTATATATATAGGATAATTCAAAACTAGCGAAGGAGGGGTAGGGTACATCTAAGACGACTCGGAATCTCATAGCATTGCAGGGTCGGAAATGTAGTCCTAATGAGATAGGGCGAACAACCGTCGACAGCCGTCGCAGTCTTCATTAAAAATTGTAAAATGCAGAAAAATCTAAGATACCAAATATAATTAAAACAGTTAAAAAACAATTTTTCAATTAAAATTAAAGTTTCTACGCCAAAACAGCAATTCGACCAACGTGGAAGAAGACCAAATATTTGGTGTACAAAATTGAAAGTTAACTTCCGGTCCTACTGGGCAAAAAGGTACTGAAGTTGGTGCACGAGCTCATTTAATTCATTATTATACTAAGAGTTGAAAATGTAAACAAATTGCCTCTTTAGGGCGCCACTTCTAAACTGTTGATAATTCTACAACTATTGCATGCAGTTTAACTAAAGGTTTAGAAACCTTAACCGAAATATAAGAACATCACAATTCGAAAACTTTAAGGCAAAAAATGCACAATTTACCAACATATAAGAATACAAAATGCTGAGCGAGCTCAGTGAGCCGGGTAATAGGACAGGAATATATTTATATATGTTTAATATCACCGATTGCGACGAAAAAGGCAGGTACGCAACTACATATTACAACAGTCCCATACAAAATTTCATCTTTCTACGGCTGTTCTTTTGAAGTTATACCAGATACATACATGCATACGTACATACACACGTCCCTAAAAGAATCTCTTTTGAAACCACTTTGCGATCCGTTTTTGGAAAAAAAAATTGTCTTTTATTCTGTTCCTATGTACAGATATCACGCAAAAAAAGTTGTTCTAATATATTCTTTGAAATATGATACCCGAAATTTTTCGCGATTGCAATACTTAATTTACTTCGTATAAGGAAGTAAAAAGATTAACAAGAAAAACATTAACATTCATTATAAATTATAAACATAGCTGAAAAACAAAAAAAAAATAGAATTATGGATTTTGAAATAGACAAAAGATCTGCTAGTATTGAAGACTAATAGTTATTATAATATTTGCACTTCTAATTATATAAACGAAGCAAGTAATTAATAGCATATGAAATCTTCACTTATACTAGCATTTTCAGCATTAAAAATGAAAACAGTTCAAATTGAATTTGAAAATTAATTTAATCTTCTGCTTTGTAATAATGAATACATAGCTGAGTTATTATTTCAATCGGGATAAATGGAGTATGTGATACTGGGGGAAACCAATATTCAAGGAAAATTTCAGCAAATTTAACGCATCGTGATACTGAAAAATTAAAATATAAAAAATATATAAAAAAAATACGGATAGTGAGAAAACTCGTAACGTATGTCATGTATGAAAAAATGCTTCAGACACTATAATATTGCTGTGTGGATACTGGTTCGTAATGGATTGAGCGCATCCAGAATAAATGGTAATTTGATAAAATTATTTTACTCAACGAAATACTTTACAGTTTTAGAACTTTCCACAAAAGTACTCCTCAGCATCACACAGCATAATCAATAGTTACACTTTAAACTACTATGAATGATTAAACACAACGAAATGCAAAACACATCTAAATAGCGAAGTTCACGCGGAAATAGTCAGCTCAGTAGTCAGCGAAGTCGACTCTGAAGTAATAACAGATGAGAAACTGATGCTGTTTTACATAGTTTTCTTCCAGCCGCCGAGAAATCTCTAGTACTTTCCACTTCTCGAAATTACTGGAAGCCATATGAGGGCCTGATATGGTTATTGTTATTTATAAGGATTAATTAAATTTATTCAATCTCAATACCAATTACAGCTATACATAGACAGAACCTAAATGTGGTCAAATGGTCGCCAAGTTTGGTGACTTTTAGCAGCTTCTCGTTAAATTTGGTGACAAAAATTAGTCGCCAAAACCTCACCAGCTTAACGATATCTCGCCAATTTAGCAAGACAACTATTTACTCAAGGGTAAAGAAGCTTGCCCCCTGTATTCTTACTCTTCCAGCAAAACTTCGCCACTTTAGATTTTTATGTTAAATTTACAAAAAAGTTACTACAGTTTCACGCATAATTTCATTAAAATTACTTACATATACAAAATTCGTAGCAGTATTACAAGTATTCAAAAATTAGTAATAATATAGTAAAACAATTAATGTAATAGTAACAATTAATGTAGTAAAACTCTTTTTATGAATATACTTCGTTCTCGAAGCCCTTTTGCTATCCCAATGTCAGTGCACCCAAACTATTTTCTCCTTAAGAATTAATGTAAAATGCCGCCAAATGGTCGCCATGTTTGTTCCTCCTTCGGTGATTTCTCGCCAACAGAAATTAGTCGACAAAACTGTCGCTAGCTTGGCTATGTCTTGCCAATTTAGCGAGATATCCAGTTACTCGATGTTAAATAGATTTGCCTCTGCAATTTTTCCGGCACAGCCTCGTCAAGCATTTCAGGCTACATTATCAAGAAATACTACAATTTTACATAGAATTTCACTAAAGTTATGTCCATACATACAAAATCAGTAGCAATATTTTTTGCAACACACAGATCGTTACAAGTCTATTGCTACATAATCATTACAAATAAAAGTACCTGGAGTACAAATATGTCTCCGCGTTTTTTTATCGAAAATTGCGCATTTATTGTGAAAGAACTGTGCATTATGTTATATTGAAAGTATTGTCCATCGCTGGCCATTACTTCTCCTCATCTCACCGGCAGCATACGAAAGACATCGTCGGAAGACCGCTTCATCTTTCGAGACTATCCACAAATCAACCCAATTTTTAGTATCTTCCAGTATGATGTGAAGTGCTGCTTAGACAAGCCATGTGTAACCAATCAAAACAAGTAGTAGTTAGAAAGCGCAGTATCTGGTGGATACAGCAGGAAAGGGGAAAACTTCTCATTTGGGTGTTTCCGAGTAGGTTTTGACCAGAGCCGCAACATGTGGATGGGCGTTATTATGGAGAAAAATAATTTTGTTATGTCTTGAATAGTAGCGAGCACATTTTTTTTTGAGTGCTCGGATCAGTCTCATCAGTTTCATTCGGACCAGAACTCCAGTAACGGTTTCCTTCGGTTTGAGCAACTCATAATACATGACACTAAGTTCATCCAATCTATACACAACGTGATTTTTTCCCATGGATATTCAACTTGGCTATCGATGTTGAAGCATGGTCAGGTGATCCGCATGGTTTCTTCTTCTTTGGGTTATTGTAGTGAATCCATTTTGTTATCACCAGTGACTATGCGAAGCAAAAAATCCTTTCGTTTATGGCTCACAAGCAACATTTCATGCGTAAAAAAAATCGGCGTTCCTCAGCTTCAGTTCATATGGAACCCGATTTGTAGTAAACGATGGGAAATTGCTTTCTGAGTCACTCTTAATGCAAGCGCAAGTTCTACTTGCATTTGGCCCAAATTTTTATCCAATAATGCTTCCAAGACCGCGTCTTCGTACGCTTTCTGCCTTCCGTTACATTCTTCGACGTCAAATTCACCATCCTTAAACTTTCGAAACCGTTCACAACAACATCTCTCACTTCAGGCAACCTCATTACATATTTCTACAAGCGATTGATGCGCCTCAGCTGCAGATTTCTTCAAATTAAAGACTTAAATCTAAAGTTCCCGCAAATGACACTCATTCGGCTGAAAACTCGACATTTTCGCACAAAAAAAAATACGATTCTGATATAAAACCGCTGTTTCAAGGTTATGTTGTTAGCAGATGTCCAGCCTTATGATATGGTGTTTTACATCTTACAAATTTAACCATAGCTTACCGGCAGTGCAACTTCCTGTTAAAAAGCGGAGACTTATTTCTACCCCCAATAATATAAAAACTTTTACCGTGAAACTTAATTTTAAGTGGTGCAGAAAACTGTGAAAATTCTACTGATTAACAATTTTAATATTAAAATTTTCCAGTGTTTTATTGCAATTAAAAAAAATATATATAGTACCTCACATTTGGTTTCGGACACTTGTATTTGTGAAATTTATTTGCATACTCTGAGCCATTTAAAAAGCCTGCCTCATAGAAAACTCAGTCAATGATACAGTAGACTTCATAAATAGGTTTAAAACAACGTTCGCTAAAGCCGAAACTCTCTTTGATCGTTTTAAAATGTTAAAACACATCCTGGATAAAAATCCAGGTTCGTTTTGAAACTTTTGAACTTCTTAATTAACTCAGATTATGGATTCTAACAACATAAAAAAACCGCTCATTTCCATAGCATTGTGAACAATAGTTTGGACATAGCATTCTTCAACGCAAATAACGTAAGGCGACAATTGGAAGAAATTAAAATCTTCCTAATTAAGCACACTTTGGACTTAATGCTCATTAACGAAGCCCATCTCCTTAATGCTCATTAACACTCATTAACGATCCTGAGATAGATTCAAGATTCATGGATGCACAGTCTACGGGACCGATCGAACTCAACGTCGCCCAGACTGTATAGTCGTTAGGGAAGCCCACTGCGGTACCTAAGGACCCGGGTTGGAATACCGGAGAAGACATGGATATTTGTAAATGTATAGTGTCCGTGCTGCATGCGGGGCGCTCTAATTACGCGGCGAGTGGAAAGTCCTCTCGTGTGGTTTAGTGGAAGGAGAGAGGGGGAGACCCGCGGCTCCCCTTGGGCTGCTCTCCCTCAAAATCGGGATGGAAAACAGAAATCCAGCGTCTCTTTGGAGTAAGCTCTGGCAACCATTCTTCCATGCAATATGGAACAAAAACACAACAGAAATCATAACAGAGAAGAAGGAGGGATTCTGATACTCGTTAAGAGCCATCTGCATTCCTTGCAATATCACATGCTTGGAAACACTTCTGTTGAGCACACTGCAGTAATAGTATAAAATCGTACGAAACAGCCGTATATTTTCGTAGCTGCTTACAATCCACTCTCTAGCTGTTTTACAGAGAAAGATAAATAAACCCTCACCGATTTATTTTGCTAAAGATTGATTGCTAAAGATTTTAATTCTAAGCATTCACTTTGGAATTCTCGCACTACTAACAGAAATGGCACTACATTATACAACTTTGTAAATCTAAATGATTTTCAAATACAAGGCCCATCCCCATTCTACGAGATTTCATTATACAGGATATTCAGAGATACTAGACCTTATTATGTGCAAACTGCTTATCTTGATCTTACCGGCACGAAGGATTTCTCTTCAAGCTACATCAGTTACTACTTTCCATAAACTTCATTCAGCACTTTAAATATATCTTAAGAAGAGAGCCTTTTAAGCCCATATTGGTAATTCACTTTCCTCCAAGAATATCTGTAGAAGTGGTGTTCCATAAGGTAGCCTCTTAGGCCCAAGCCTTTTATTGTTTATATCAATTATGCCTCAGCTCTTAAACACGAAGGTTAGCAAATATGCAGACGACTCCGTCATAATTACTAAATCTCTGAAACCTCAATTTACAGTTGAAAAGCTAGAAACAGAGATAAACATCAGATCTCACTGGTTAGATCTCACTGGTGCTGGAAGTTAAAACTAAACCCCAAATAAATGTAATATAATGCTCCTCAAGCGACACAGGATATACATGCCAGTTGAAATCAATATTAAGATAAATGATCCACCTCTTCCAGTCACAAATCTGTAAAATATCTGGGATCAACTTCTATCTGGATCCGTAACTACTCGTTAAAGCTCTCAGGAAAGCAGTTGCTGCCAAATTGCTTTACGACCACTCATAGGAAGAAAATCAAAACTTCATTCTTGTGCAAAAAGAAAAATATATCTTACCATTATTCGCTCCATATTGCTTTATTCTTCGGCTAAAGAAATTCTTCGTCAGCAAGAAAACAAGGGAAATACCTAGGGCGTATGCAAAATATATAGCAAGCGAAGTTTTGTCATATTGGAACAATGTTATATTTGCAGACATGTCAAAATTCAGTATATTTGGGTCCGACAGACGAACTAATGTGTCGCAAAATGAGAATTAAGAATTGAATTCCAAAAATTTATTGCTTATTTAAGTACAGGAGTAGAAGCATAATGGTTTGGGAATGTTTAGCTGCCTTTGGAATGTGAAATTTAGTGCTTACCGAAAATAATCGGAATTAGTATAAATGTAAAAATCACCATAGATATCATGACAGTGCTCTAGAAAACATCAGCACGAAAATTTGAGACGCAAGTTCATTCAAGTTCCACCAAGATACGGATCTTAAACAAAAAGCTTTAAATGTTCTCTTATGGCTATTGTACAACTATCTGTCCTGTGGAAAGTTCTTCATATTCTCCAATCTTAAATCCTATGGAATATGTAGGGAGTGAGTTGAAGAAATAAATAAGGAAACAAAATACTTATTCGAAAGCTCTACTAAACACATTTCTTATGCAGGAATGGAACATTCCTACCCGAGGAAATTGATCGAATCCATGCTAAAGTGCATAAAAATGTAATTTTAGCTGAAGGATATCCAATGAAATATTGAATGTCTGGCTATTTTCATGTTTTTTTTATTGAATATAAACTGTATATTCAAAGTGTTCGAATACTTATGTGAGTTCATTATCAAAACTTTTGGATATTTTTATTTATTTATTTTTTTTAACCAAAAGCGTTTTGAATGACGTTTTTTTTAAAAGAAGCAGGCTGTAAAATGGATGACAAATAGTATATGTGAAACAAGAATAAAATGATTTTGCTAAAACATATGTGAAATACATGAAATAATACATGAAATTTGCAAACAAAACTAAAAAATATAATTATCTGACAGCAAATGCGAGGCACTGTGCATTTTAGATTTTCTCAATCAACAATCTATTACAATAATTGACTGTTAGTAAAATTTCAAACATGCGGTTTTTTTTTCAGTAGCACAGGAAATTATCTGAATTCATTCTGAATTTCCTGACTTAAAAAGCTGAAAAATTAATTACTTCTGTTCCATTGCTTAATTTCTAGTTATAACATTTTATGTTTTTAATAGCCATTTCGAATCAGAAAACAAAATAAAGAATAATACACTGACCACTTGGAATCTTTGACTGGAGGAATGACAGGAAAAGGAGACCTCAACTCCACTCCTTCGTCAGAAATCTCTTCACGGCTTAATTCCATGACATTCGAATGTTTCGAAATTCGAAATTTACCTAGGATACAAATCTTTGCATGGGCACACGCGAGATGGTCACGGAACAACTGTCCGTTTTCACAAATGAGTAACATTTTTATACACAAACGCATCTCATCGATCAGGAGAACAGACGATGCTCACACGCAAATTAAAATTGCATGTGAACGTGACAGAGATCGTTTGAACAAAATTTTTAGAACACGAGACGTTTCATTCACTGTTTGTTACTAGATATGATGACAAAGTTCATACATTTCGCTTCTTTCTTCTCTTCTTTTTTTTTTTTTTTTTTTTTTTTTTTTTTTTTTTGTTTTTTTTTTTTTTTTTTTTTTTTTGTTTGTTTGTTAATGACGGAAAAGATTTAAAATAACTCAACACAGGGTGACACACCGAAAAACTGATAAGTTGAAAACGTTATAAGCGCCCATGTGTTATTTGAAACATGATTCACCGCAAAAGTGAGGATAAGCGTTATATGCATTATAAGTTTTATGAGAGAATATCATCCGAAAAGCAAACATTTGACCGTATGATAATTTTGAGTGTTATAAATTGTTTTGTTATTAATTTAAGTGTTATAAATTTTAAGTGCTATTTGAGTGATCACATGATAATTTCGAGTATCTGTGAGTTATAATCATTATAAAAATAAGTTTTAAGAGTCCTTGATAGAATTTCAATCATTTACAGGAGTATAGATTTTGTTAGCAATTCTATAACACAGGGGCAGCATCCTATATCTTGCATAGTCAATAATAAAGCAATATTTACCCTATCGTGACGATAGGTAGCCATTTTAACTGATTGTATTGAATCTTGCTTAACTGAGGGTAAAGCATGCCACTGCTACGTGCCCAAGAGGTGAGGGGCCTTTCGTGGGAAACTTTATAAGGTAAAGCGGTTTGCATTACACTCTGGAAAAACGCTTTTGTAGTTAAACCGTTCGCCGTGAAACAAATCATTCGTATCGAAGCGAGCACTGCAAGGTTAATAAATTAGGTTGTGGCAAAAGTTTATTCGTAATTTTTCTATTTCATATTTTGTGAAACTTTAATGAATTTTGATTAACAAAATCAAAGATTTCAAAGCGAGAAGTGGCAACACTGCACGGAATAAAACATTTTTATCTCCAGCGCTCGAGACTCTTTATCGGAGATTCTAAAACTATGTTGCTCTTAAATATTTTATGGTTTTGCTGTTAAATCGAATTCTATGTGCCGAAGCGCCAAGAATGTGTTATTGAATAAATATAGTAAACGCGCAAAATGTTATTTATAAAAAACAAAAACGTTTTATAAGGCCATTTTATTCAGAAAACTGAACATTGATATCATCAACTGAGTAAAGACCGAAAAGAACAGAAAAATCTATGCCAACACTTAACGCTGTATTGGGAATTCTAAATGTAGTATAATTCTGCTTTTAAAATTTTTGTAATTTTTCTGTTGGCGTATATGGCGTAAATGAGAAGAAAATGGCCCTTAATAATAAAACTAAAAATAAATGTATTAACAGGAGTGAGTGCAACAGCAGATTGGTGGACTATAAGCTCAGCAAGAGTTTAAAAAACAATAACAAATCTTTTTGGGTGATCGTTAAAATTTGAACCCATCCAGATATTTTTTTAACCTTTGAAATTTAATTTGATTAATTAATTAATTTTTCTTTTGTCTCTTATTGACAGCTATTTGGCAGCAATGTAGAAGTCTGTGTTTCGAACGTGTCATCGGACTAAGCTTTTGAAGATCCGTGACTTTGGCATGGTGGTGAAAATTTACCCTTATTTTTGGTGAACTTACAATGCTTCGCATCCTTAGCCACTCTGCCATTGTTCAGACTTAGTTTCGTGACCGATAGACATTATCTGCTGTTCAATTTCTAGCGAATATTTTAAGTTCGCAATTACTGATAGATGGCGCTAAAGCGCTCAGTATTTCTCCTTTTTATTATCTTTCATAAAAAAAATTATATATTCTTTTAGAAATTTAAAAATTTAAATGAAAAATATAAGACGTTTCTCATAACTTGTTTAAACTAGAAAACACCGCCCAACCGGTATAGTGGTTACCGTCGCTGACTGCCGTGCAGGGGCTACGGTTCGAATCTCGGAAAAGGCATGGATGTATGTAAATGTATAGTGTCGGTGCGGCATGCACTTTAAATATGCGGCGAGCCGAAAGTCCTGTCGTGTGGATTGGTGGGAGAGGAGAGTGGTGGGAGACCCCTGGATTCCCCTCCCCGGGGTGCTCTCCCTCAAAATTGGGGGTGGAAAATAGAAGTCCAACCTCTCTTCGGAGTAAGCTCTGGCAATCATTCTTCCATGTGGTCATGGACGCAACAACAACAACAAACTAGAAAACAAACTTATTTTTTTCAGATAAATTTAGTATAATTCTTAATGTTTTAATTTTAAAAAGTTTTCACTTAGAGAGACTGTTACGCTCTCCTACAGTAGCTGAAGTTTTATTGGTTAAGAAATGGTGGTTCATTTTTTAGTTCATGTGAAGTAAAATGCAAAATAATGCATTTGGAATATGGTTACAGATATGCCGTATGAAAGGATATTTAAAACAGAAACGCTATTTTTGGACGCCTTGTTAGAATTAGTGCCAAGTAAACAGTGAAAATTGAAGCTTAAGCTCGAATGAATTTGAAGCAAATTAAGTTTATGGTTTACACATTATATATATCCCAGTCAAAACATGTTTTAAAAATTTAGAATTAATACATTGGAACATAATTTAGAATAATTTATAAGACTGTGAATGTTAACTTTTGTAATTTCCGAATATATCGGCTTAATAATGAATTCCTTTCAACGTAATATTTAATTTCGAATTTCGAATGACCGAGAGATGGCGCTGCTAATCCATAAAACGTTCATAGAATTTCAGAGTAACTGTTTGAATTTTTTCCGACGCTTATTAAAAACAATTTTGTATTTATTACTGCATTTAATGATAGTGCATTTTTTCAGGCGAATTACATGTTTAAAAGTCTTGCTTGAATTTAAGTAGGCTCTTGAAAGTACCAATGAAAATTTCCCTGCGTTATTATTTTGCTATATTAAATGTGATATTTTTATTCAAATGCATGCTGAAATGAAAATAATTCTATGCAACCTGGTCTTCTTTCAACTTTTACAGTATAATACGCAACACACCAAGTATTAAATAACTGAAATGAAAGAGGATTTTTAATAAGTTACATGAATTAGGTGAAACGCGTTAAATTTATCCTCCTGCATTTTGGCATATCGCCTCTGAAGAATAAATCAAAAATTTTTGTTAATTTGCTTTTGGCAACTTATAACAACGGCGATTTTGTTTAAGTGTGTACGACCGTTGAGAAAAGTTGCGGTTTAAAAGATTAACGATGCGTAGCATCCTCAGGGTAAATATCAATGTAAAGGTCATAATTCAGCCGAAGTGTTCGTTGCTTTCGGATTGGAAGAAAAAACTTGCGTAACTATTAATAACATTATTCAGAGTTTAAAAACAGGACGGCAGAAATTGGATGCAGTAGATCATAGAAAACCGTAGATGAGTTTTTATTTTTTTATTGCATAAAAATGTCCACTGATAAAACTTTGATTCTGATCGAACTAGGGACGCAAAAAGGACTTTTATTTAATTGGCCTATTTATTTTTTTTTCATTTCTGGTATTCTGTTCAAAAACACACTTATCTTTTCTCGTTTTGGCATTTTGCTTTGATTTACCATAAATGGCGAATCACTTTTCAAGTCGTTGCCAGCAAATAATGTCGGCCTGGGTTATATTTGAAGAACTTAAATAATGAAGAATCTGCATAAATGCATGTATATGTTTTTCGCATTCTGATAAAACAACGGTACTTAGAGCCATCAAATTTTGAATAACGTATTCCTCCACCCGAATATAGGCATCTGGAAGCCCTAATTTGGGATTTGGAATTTGTTTTATTATCTATGTCATATTTTGTAAAACATTTTGATTAAGAAAAACGAATTTATTAACATTAAAAAATTTTTGTTTAACAAACTTAATGATCTCAGGGAGGGCAATAGGCAAAAATCTAAGATGAGAAAAAAAAAAAAATTTCAAAGTTTTCAGATTTTAAATTATGTCCAAAGGGGCGTTTCTTTTAACATTTTGAGTGCTACCTTTATTTATTAAATATCATGTTCTTCGCACTTAAGTCCTAAAATTCAGTTCAACAGCAATATCGTAAATAATTTTAAATTGAGCATATCTTTAGAGATTCCGATACGCAGTCTCCCGCCCTGGGGATAAAAATGTTTTTTCTGTACAACGTTGCCGTTGCTCGCTTAGAAATCCTTGATTTTATTAATAAAAAATTCGTTAAATTTTTACAAAATATGAAATCGATAATAAAACAAATTTGAAATTTGGGTTTCCAGATGCCCGTATTAGAAATCATCGCAGTAGGATTACGTCATTCAAAATCTGATGGCTCTAGTTATTAATCTGATAGCTCTTATCACAACTTGTAGATCAGGAGATATCACAACTTGTAGATCAGGATCACAATGCGAGAAACATATATACATTTATGTATTATTTAATTTTCTTCATTATTTAATTTCTTCAAATATAATACAGAGAGATAATATTTGGTGGCAACAATTTGGAAAGTGGAACGGAGATTCAGAGTGATTCGAGGCAAAATCGCAAACCGAAAGCAATATTCCTTCAGTGACAAAGGTTTATGGTTTAAGTGCGAAGAACATGATATGTAATAAATACAGGTAACACACAAAACGTCAAGAAAAAGCCCCTTTGGGCGTAATATAATTTTTTTTTTGTTTTCCATCTATTATAATTACCCGTTAAGTAAAGTGAGCATATTCCAGTTTGAATAAATAATATTTAACTTCGTTGAGTGGCAACATGAGAAAATGTAGAAAGGCATTCGACTTGAGCAAAATCCAGTGTTTTAGGAAATGATATATAGCAACACAGGAAGAATGATTTATGTTCTATAAATGAAAATACTAGGTGTTAAATACTTCCGATTAGATATTTTTTTTTGTAACTTTAAAATAAAATTCTTCTTTAAACATTATTGAATATTTAGCGAAACAAGTTTATTTCCGAATGTTTGATGCAGCTTAAATGTGGCCAATCACATTTATATATTAAATTTAGTACTAGGTTCAGAGACAGTTACAATTTTTACACAGAACAAATAATAAAATGATTTTCCAAAATTTTCGGTGAAAACGATTCAGAACAGCTATTAACTGCGATTCGAATGTGCAACATGAATAAATTTATACTAACTGTCTCAAATGCAAATTCACATTGCTTGAGAATATACAAACGGATATGGGCTAACCGGACAAAGAAATCAGAAAATGACAGAATGATATGAAATGAAATTCTTTTTCAATGACTATTCAAGGTAAAATGCAATAAAAATTTCCTATCTTTCAGGAGAAAATCCGAGGATATCCAACCATTACCGTGTTTGTGCTCTTTTGCAAGGTTATGTAGCTGCAAAGCAGAAAGAAGAATATAAGAAAGATAACCGGAGCTGATAATGTAAAATGCGTTAAGTCAGCTCTGGGACGACTGTGTTCCATTGTATTGTTCCTTCCGATAAGAAAAAAGATAGATATGAAATGTAACTCTATCCAGGTTAGCACAGGAAATGCAATGAAAACGAGATTATGACATTAAAATGCTTTTATTTTACGTTTCGCTACGTGTAAAAATTTTAATTTATTTAAACAGGTCTCAGTGCAAATCCGGGTCTTAAAAACATTTCAACATCGGAAAATTTCTCTGTAAATCATTCTATAACCTTTTAGAAAAAATAAATGAAATTCAGGTTTTTATGGGGCCTATAACCGAAGAAAGTTTCAATAAGTAAGTTGCTCGTGACCTTTCAAAATTAAAAATGAGTTAGCATAGTTAATTTCAATAATCAGTCAGCCACAGAGGGATCTAAAATAGACGCGAGACAAATCCTAATTTTTCAAGAATTCGCCTCCTAAAGGATTTAGGATTACTCCATTTAAAGGGTTCTCGCATCTGAAGAATCTTTTGCATAAGGATCCTAATAAGGAAAAAAGATTTACTTCATACTGAATAGCTTTAAATCAAACCAAAATTTCGGAGCTATTTTTAATGAAAAACGAAATTATGTATGTAGTACTTTTTTAAAACAAGCTTTTATTTATAAGCAGGTTCAAGCTTCATTTTGATTGTTACATTCTTTTATTTTTGGCCAATTTCCACCAGAATGCAATTTAGTTTACAGAATAAAAAATCTGATGTGTACACCACATGACTTCCTTGTACGGAATATTAAATTATACGCATTTTCATTTCATTTAAATTATTGGAATGAATAAAATCTACTTCGTCGATAGCACATAAACCACAATAGAATAAATGCACTCATTGAAATTCAATATATTTGCTTACCACAGCGACGCTCTGGCGCTAGCTTCACGTAACAAGTTACAGCTCATTCATTTTATACCTCATCAGAATGCACAACAATTATGCATATCATTTGGAGAATTATTTAATCGTTGCCACATGCTCTACAAATACTTTTGTAAAACTAAAACGATGTGCAAAAGAAATTAAACAACAAACAAACAAATCAAAAAAAAAAAAAAACGAGAGTTTTTCACAGACGATTCAGTATTTCTCATTCAATTAATTCAGTTTGTATAGACATTGGGTTATTTCGAAGCAGGAGACATGCAAAATAAGCAACGCTTTCGCTGATAATCGGAGCACAGAATCTCGGTTACGCGTCGAGCGTGCTGACCACTACACCACTAAGGCATGCGAAGAAGGCGGAAGAAACACCATATATACTTCCCCTTTTAAAAGGCGACTGTGGTTTTTGAGACTCAGTCGCCAAATCCCGGTGGTGGAGAATCATCATCCACCATCTTTTTAGTTCGGGCGCCAGATGTAGAGACATTATGTTATTTAGAAGCAGGAGAGATGAAAATAAGCAACGCCTTTGCCGTAATCGAGCTACGGATCTCTAGGTTACGCGTCGAGCGTGTTGACCACTACACCACGAAGGCATACGAAGAAGGCGGGAGAAATAATTTATAAGTTATCACTTCGCGACAATGCAAAAATAAATAAAAACTCAAATTATCTATATTAAAAGTTACGAAGTAAATCGTCAACACTTATTTCCTCGAATAAATTCCAGAATCAATTGAGCATGATTTTATTCGCAGTAATAAAAGAAGGCGTTATCTTTGTTCTTGCGAAGTTTAGTTTGTCTAGATTGGCAACAAATCCAATACTCTCCTAAATTTCAAATGTAAACAAATATGTCCGCCATGAGAAAAATGATTAGGCTTAGGCGCATTTAAACAAATTTTAAATTGTTGATAATTCTTCAAATGTTGCATGTAGATTTACTAAAGGCATAAAAACCTTAACCGGATGATAAGAACAACTAATTCAATCATTTTTAAAGCAAAAAATGCGCAATTTGTCAACATATAAGAATAAAGAAACCGAGCTCACTGAGCCGAGTAACAGGGTGGATATATATATATATATACGTAAATTTATATACTTTTGCTGCGGCCGACTGCAACCTAAATAGGAGGTGCACATCTACATGTTGTAAAAGTTTTATATACAAAATTTCAACGTTCTGTGGCTATTCGTTTCCGAGTTATGCGAGATACATACATACATACGTACATACATACATACGTACGTACATACGCACAGACGCCACGAAGAAATCTCTTCAGAATCCATTTTAAATCAGTTTTATAATTTTTTTGTGGAAAAAGCGTCCTTTATTCTGTTTTTACATAGGAATGTCACTCAAAAATATCGTTAAATTGCATTCGATAGCGATCAAAATAGATAGTTTCGTTGAAATATGATAGCCGAAATTTTTCGTGATTACAATACTTCCTTTTTACCTCGTAGAAGGAAGTTATAAATTCCAAATTTCAAAGTTTAGGGGACTGCAATTGGCAGCATAGCATGACTGTGAATTCTTTTGCATTTCTGATGCTTGCGTTAGCTTGGCGGCAAGGATCTCATGCTTTGATTTTCTCGTATAATTATTCAAGGAAAGGGAAGATTTCAGGTTTGTTTCGTCGATATTGTAAATAACATTCAATTTGCTTTTAATTAGCGATGAAAAATTTATTGTTCTACACAAAAGATAGCGAAAGGGATTTGATTAATCATCCTATAGACGCGTTAAGAAATATTTTATTTTGGTTGTGATATCTCTAAATTAAGAAATTAGATGAAACGAAAATTCGTCAGACAACCTCTTACGATTACTTTAGTTAACTGGTAATTGAAATTTAATGAGCGTAACGGTTTAAAAGGTACAAATAAAATTTACTAAATAAAATATATAAATAAAGCTCTGGAGTTTTTATGTTCATTTTCTCAACACAATTCTGAAAAATACATTTAAGTAACAGTTAAGAAACTTATATTTTTAAAGCAACATTTTTAAATCAAAAAAGCGTAAGAAGATGAGAGTGTTTCAAAATTTAATATGCAGAAATATTAAACATGGAATGACAAATTTTCTGGCGCAGATTAAGAGTATCACACTCAGGAGCCTCACAAAGTCCTGAGTGCGTGGCAATGGTGTCACATTAGTGATCCAGATACTATTTAAACTAAAACAATCCAGTTGTTTTTCACTTCCTTGTACGAAGTGAAGGAAATATTGTAATCGCGAAATATTTCGAGTATCATATTTCAACGAAAATATCAATTTCAACTGCTCTCGAAACCATCTGAACTATGTTTTTTGGTGACATATATAAGTATGTACAGACTAAAGGACTCTTTTTTCCCAAACGGATTATAAAATTGATTTAAAATGGATTCAGAAGAGATTTTTTCCGTGATGTCTGTTCATCCGTACGTATATATGTATCTACCATAACTCAAGAACCAGTAGCCGTAGAACTTCGAAATTTTGTATATGGGACTGCTATAACATGCAATTGTGCACCTCCTTTTTTCGTTGCAATCGGCTGAACCAATCATATATAAATATATGTATATATATTCTCTGTTACCTGGCATTGTGAGTATAATTCATTCTTATATGTTGGCAAATTATACATTTTTTTGCTTTAAAAGTGATTGAATTATGCGGTTTTTATGTTCCGGTTAAGATTTTTATGCCTTTAGTTAATCTGCATGCAATAGTTGTAGAATTGCCAATAATTCAAAAGTTTAAGTGGCAAGTTGAGCCTGTCGAACGGCGATTAGTTTACATTTAAAACTGAGTAGAAAAGTGAATTATGTCAGTTTCTGCATTTTCAATGTCTTTTTGCCGAGCGGGGCCAAATGTAAACTTTCAGTTTTGGGCACAGAAAAATATGCCTTTTTGCCCTCTGTCTGAAATGCTTGTTTTTGAGTAGAAACTCTAATTGCAAAAAAAAAAAAATATTTCAAAGTGTTTTAACTGGATTTGGTGTTTAATGTTTTTCTGTATTTTGTTGTTGGTGTTGTTTTTGCGCGAATTGAGAAATGAATTAATTGACTGAGACATACACTCATGTCCATAAATTAAGGATAATGCAAAATCAGGCAAAGGAAGAGTTAGAAGCAAAACAAATTTGACTTATTTGTAAAGCTTATTTATTAAACAAAAGATAAAGAGCAAAAAAAGTTGCTATATGTTTGATATTATTAAAAACATTAGCGATTTTTCCTCCCTGGAGCAAATTACAAAAAAAACCTATTTACAAAAAACCCATATTACATGGTTGGTAGGATTGTTAATACATTGTATGTCTCACAGACTATGCAATACAGTCCGTACAACGCCTAGGCATACTGAGTATCAAATTATCGATCTGATCTTGGGGGATATTACACCACTCAAAAAGCAATGCTCTCCGAAGCTCCGGTAGACATGTAGGAGGGGGTTGACGGGCTGCAACTCGTCGCCAAGCATGTCCCACACGTGCTCTACTGGATTCAAGTCTGGTGAGAATGCTGGCCAGTCCATACGGGTGATATCCTCCGATTGAAGGCATTCGCTTACAATGTTTGCACGGTGAGGACGGGCGTTGTCATCCATAAACACAAATTGTGGTCCCATGGCGCCCCGAAACAAACGTACATGTTGTTCCAGAATGACATCCCGATAGATTTGGCTTATCATGGTTCCAGTTTGAACATGCAAGTCATTTCTTGAACCCAGAATATTTCCACCCCAAACGAGCACTTCTGCACCACCGTAACGGTGTCGTTCAATGATGTTTTCTTGGTGGTAACGGGTACCTGGAGCTCTCCATATCAATGTCCAGCGAGAATCAGACTGCAAGCTAAACCTGGACTGGTCGGAAAACATCACACAAGCCCACTTATTAGGAGATAGTATTTTTATGCCTATTTATTTCCTAACATAAATATAACGCACAGTACAAGCAAGAACATTTATGAATACAAAGACGTAAGTGATGCCATTCACAAAAAGGGTAATGTTATTTTTAATAGTTCGATGGCTTTGCCGCAACATCCTCCCCACCCTGGTCAACCTCCAGGGGGATGACCAGCTGCACCGGTCGGGTAATGGTATGTCCATTGATGCGTAGAACACAAGTACGGACTTTCTTGTCGCGGCCAAGGATTAGCTCCTCGACACGTGCCTTTTTCCAAGTGTGGCGAGGTCTAACATCTTCTTGTAGTAGGACAATGTCCCCTTTACGGATTTTATTTGTTTCAGATGGACTCCGCACTTGATGAAATGTACGCAAGTCCATCAGATATTCCTTTTGCCATCTTTTCCAAAAGGAGTCCATCAAATGTTGACGATTCTTCCACATACGATTTAAATTTGTTTCAGGATTTGTGGGGCTGGAAGGAATAGTAGTTAATTTCTTTCCTATGAGGAAGTGCGAGGGTGTTAAAGCTTCCTCAGAGTCATCTTTTATTCCATATTCATGGACAATCGGTCTACTGTTAAGAGCGGCTTCAATATCACATAATACAGTGATCAAACCAGCGTCATCCAAAAGAGCCTTACCTAATGTTTTCCGAAGGCATTGCTTAATTGAGCCTATCATTCTTTCCCACCATCCTCCCCACCAAGCCGCTCGTGGGGCGATGAATTTCCATTTGATGTTGTGGTGGGCATAGAATTGTTGTACCTTGGCAGAAGATATAGTATCCCAGAATAATTTCAGCTCTTTGTCCGCAGCACAGAAAGTTGTGGCATTATCAGTATACACCGTATGAGGAAGTGAACGTCTAGAGACAAAACGTTGTAATGCAAGTAGGAAGACGTCAGTACGCAGATCGGAAACTAATTCTAAGTGGATAGCTCGGGTTGTAGCACATGTAAAGATGACAATGTAAGCTTTTGTAACGAAGTTGTTATTTTTTACGTAGAGTGGTCCAGTAAAATCCATTCCGGTAGTTTCGAAAGGAGATGACTTTTGAATTCGCTCAGCTGGTAATGGAGCTTCTATCTGTTCACTTCTCTTTTGTTTCAGTACTTTACATGGAAGGCAAGTCTTTAACACCTTTTTAATGGCGTGCCTTGCTCTTAATATCCAATATTCTGAACGAAGCTGAGAAAGTACAATCCGAACACCGAGATGATGCATTCGTAAATGTGTTTGGCGTATCAGTAGGGTTGTAAAATGATGAGAACCTTCCAATAATATGG
The DNA here is from genome assembly GCA_000611955.2 of Stegodyphus mimosarum. Taxonomy (NCBI): domain Eukaryota; kingdom Metazoa; phylum Arthropoda; class Arachnida; order Araneae; family Eresidae; genus Stegodyphus; species Stegodyphus mimosarum. The sequence continues at coordinate 234,008 of KK112744.1, forward strand.
GATGTTTTTCAGCATGAGATAAATCAGAAAATTGTAGTCGACCACCAAGAAGTATAACATTGTTCTTGAAAAAGGGGTTAAATTTTTTTATCCTTGATTTCTTAGGGAGTGATTTTCCTGTCAACAGAGCTTCATATTCTGAAGGAAAGGATTCTTTTTGAACGGTCTGTATCCAATAAATACGAGCTTGATTTAATTCTGTGGCAAGTAACTCACCCACTAACTTTTCTTGTTTCCTACAGTTGTGAATAAAGCGAAAAATCCAGGATGTTACACGTAGCAATTTAAAGTAAGAACTGTAGTTTGTAGCATTTATGATTGGTTGAGTAGATACGATGTGAAGGGTCTGAACTTTTTCTTTCTTTCTTTCTAAGTTATGACTGTAATCTGTAGAGATAGTATCAGAATGAGGCCAATATTCTGGAGATTTGACTAACCATGGAGGGCCGTTCCACCAAATTTTTAGGTTTTTTAGTGTTGATGGTGAAACACCTCGAGAAAGTTTGTCAGCTGGATTGTCTCTGCCAGGGCAATGTCTCCACTGTGAAGGATTAGTATAGGAAATAATTTCTGTTACTCTGTTGCTAACAAAAGTTTTCCACTTGTTGGGGTCACTGCGTATCCACCCTAAGACAACTTGAGAATCACTCCATAATGTTGCATTCGACGAACATATATTTGTTTCAGCACAGAAATATTGTAACAAACGTGCTCCCATTAGGGCCGCTAAGAGCTCCAAACGAGGTAAGGTAACTTTCTTTATAGGAGCTAGTTTGTTGCGACTACACACTAAATGCACATTCGTTTGGTCACCTTTAAAAGTAACAATGTAGAGAACTGAACCATAGGCACGTTCAGATGCGTCACAAAACACATGAATAGCAAAGGGAACATGTGATGAAATGCCTATGCATCGAGGAATTTGAAGGGAGCAAATGTCATCAAGTTCTTTTACAGCTGCATACCATAAAGTTGATAAATTAGCAGGTAGTAATTCATCCCACTTGATTCCAAGAATCCATGTATCTTGGAATAAGATTTTCCCAAGGATAGTAAATGGTGAAAAAAGTCCTAAGGGATCATAAAAACTAGCAATGCAGCGGAGTAACCATCTCTTTGTAAGTGGTTTGTCTGGGGTAGAAACACAGAGGGAAGTCTTGAATGCATTCTTCAAAGTATCAGAATTTGTATTCCAGCCAATACCTAAGACGGTTGTTTCCGTTTTGTGAGATTCTTCATGTGTTTGTAGTACATCTTTGAGTTTCAAAGAGTTTGTAGCCCATTTTTCCATAGGCAGTTTCATTAGAGCCATTAAATTCTTGATCTCGTGATATAGCATTATAATGCGTGATTCAGTTTCCATACTAGCAAGAAAGTCATCCATATAGAGATGTTTATCTATCATTGATGCAGCAATTGGAAATTCTGTGATATGTCTTGCAGCCAATTCTCGTGTGGCAGCACAGAGTAAAAACGGACTGCAAGTAAGACCAAATGGTAAACGAGTAAATCTATAAACAGTTATTTCATCTGTAAAGGTAGTAGGTTGAGATGAATCAGATTGTAATTTGTACCAAAAAAATTTTGTGATGTTCCTATCGTCTTTATGTAGTGACAACTGTAAGAAAGCTTGCTTACCATCACATGTAACAGCGAATTCATGCAATCGAAACCTTAGTAGACAACCAATAGTTTCAGGAAGAAGATTCGGGCCAGCTTCCAAGATATCGTTCAGTGAAGGCATTCCTGGAGCATGCGAGGAAGCGTCGAACACAATCCTCCACTTGGTTTCAGATTGCGTTTTCTTTCTTACAGCATGATGAGGAAGGTAATATACTGACTTCTCATTGGATTCATCTATGGAACATACTTCAACATGTTTTTGTTCAATGTAATTCAGCATGCATTTGTCATATTGTGTCTTGAACACATCACTAGATGCAAGTCTTTTTTGAAGAGAATGAAATCTGTTTTCCGCTATAATTTTGTTTGTAGGCAAAGGTGTGAGCAATGGCTTTTTAGGTAGAGACACAATTCTTCGATTGTCCTCAGTGTTGTAAGTTTTGTGAAATTCTGATAAAATTTCTTCATCGCGAGTAGTCATTTTTCGTTTCTGCGCATCTTGTATCGCAATGGTGTCTAATTCCCAGAAACGACGTACCTGATCATTTAAACAATCAGTTTCAACTTGCACACAAACTTGATGGACAGAAGTCTTGTCTGCGATTGTAGTATGCGTTCTTGTTCCACTAAGAACCCATCCAAACACTGACGGTATCAGAACAAAAGATTCTGAAAGCTTGATTGGAGCTTCTGCGGAAACAATTTGCCAATAATGATCACCACCAATAAGTATTTCTATGGGCAGTGAAGAGTCATCCGGTGGATCAGCAATTCTCAATCTTTTCTTCTGAGCAAAGTGAACTATTTCTGGTGGAGCAGTAGGATGTGTAGTATAGGAATTGGAGCTTTCAAATGCGGAGATCGAAAATGTTTGGTTGCTCCACAAACTTGAAAGTGACAGTTGAACACATCTACGTTGTTCTTGTGAAGTAAAAGATTCAAATGCTTGAACTAAAAGTGAGGCGGAACTGACAACTTTAAGCTTAAGTTTTTCAATGAGGTTTGTGTGAACAAAACTTGCTTGGCTACCACCATCTAAAATGCAGCGTGTTAATTTAGTAATGCCTGTGGGGCCAGTAACATACACACGAGCAGTTTGCAAATGTGTGAAAATAGTTTTAGGAAAGGTTATGTGATTTACAGCACTGCTAGTTACCCGCAGTTGATTGTTTTCAACAGGAGGACAAATAGAAACATGATGCCTTTTCTTGCATTTAGTGCATCGTGCAGTATTTTTTCTTGGGCAGTTTGAAACTCTATGACCACGGTTAGTACACAGAAAGCAGCGATTTGAAGTTTTAAGTTTCTGAACACGAGTATCATAGTCTGTAACAGTTTCACAATATTGAGGCCAATGTCCTGTAGTATCACAAAATGAACAAAATGGCGAAATTTTCTTACGTTTATTTACTGTTTTGGAATTGATACTAAAATTTTCTACCGTGAACTTTACGGTGTGATCAGAAAAAGACGTACCTTTAACTCTTTGTGTTGCAATTACACCTTCCACTTCTTCTGCCAGGAACTGCATCAGTCTAGTAATATTACCTTCATTTAGCTTTTCACGCTTGGCATAGATAATCCAGCGGCAACAAATATCATTGGGAAACGCACGAATAATTTTTGGCACTAGGATTCTACCGTATGCTTCAATATTCTCACCCAGAGCAGTTAAAGCTTGAATTCTCCTGTTACATTCTATGTAAAGATCATTTAGATGCGTAGGAGATGGGTCTTGAATAACAGTTAAATGTTCTAAGTAATCTAAGTGTGACTGGATAATTCGATCTTTATTTCCGTATCTTTCCTTTAACAATTTTTTTGTTGTTTCATAGGTGTCTCCTATTACACTAATTCCATCAACAAGGCGTTTAGCTTCACCATCTAAATAACCTCTGAGGAAAACATGTTTATCAATAACAGAAAGATGTGGATTGGCATCTATAGAAGATTTAAACTGTTCCCAAAAACATTGCCACTGTTCAATTTCTCCTGTAAATGATTGTAGTTTAATTGTTGGCAATTTAACTGTATATGATTGAGCCACAGGCGCTGTAGTAGAAAGGTCGCCAAATTTCATCTCCAAATCATTGGTATCCATATTGGAAGCAGTAACATTATTTGCAGTTAGCGATAATTTGTTCTGAATAATTTTTTGTGCTTTGAAAACTGCGGATTCACCAGTATCTATGTAGTTTTGACACTGCAAATTATCATTTTCGTATTCATCGTCAGAAAGAAAATTGTGGATTTCGTTATCTATTAGTTTCATATCATTTAAGGCAGCTGTTAAACGATTAGAAATATATTCAATCTTTTCAATTGAGAAATCATCGTTCAAAGTATCAATTTCAGTAGAAAAGCGAGAAACATTACTTCGCACGGCTTTCCGCTTTCGTTTCAGTTGCGTCATTTTGTCTACAGCTTCAGCGGTCGGCGCCATTGCTCGAGTAGTAAAAAAAGTTGCTATATGTTTGATATTATTAAAAACATTAGCGATTTTTCCTCCCTGGAGCAAATTACAAAAAAAACCTATTTACAAAAAACCCATATTACATGGTTGGTAGGATTGTTAATACATTGTATGTCTCACAGACTATGCAATACAGTCCGTACAACGCCTAGGCATACTGAGTATCAAATTATCGATCTGATCTTGGGGGATATTACACCACTCAAAAAGCAATGCTCTCCGAAGCTCCGGTAGACATGTAGGAGGGGGTTGACGGGCTGCAACTCGTCGCCAAGCATGTCCCACACGTGCTCTACTGGATTCAAGTCTGGTGAGAATGCTGGCCAGTCCATACGGGTGATATCCTCCGATTGAAGGCATTCGCTTACAATGTTTGCACGGTGAGGACGGGCGTTGTCATCCATAAACACAAATTGTGGTCCCATGGCGCCCCGAAACAAACCTACATGTTGTTCCAGAATGACGTCCCGATAGATTTGGCTTGTCATAGTTCCAATTTGAACATGCAGGTCAGTTCTGGAACTTCGAATAATTCCACCCCAAACGAGCACTCCTGCACCACCGTAACGGTGTCGTTCAATGATGTTTTCTTGGTGGTAACGGGTACCTGGAGCTCTCCATATGAATGTCCAGCGAGAATCAGACTGCAAGCTAAACCTGGACTGGTCGGAAAACATCACACAAGCCCACTTATTAGGAGATAGTATTTTTATGCCTATTTATTTCCTAACATAAATATAACGCACAGTACAAGCAAGAACATTTATGAATACAAAGACGTAAGTGATGCCATTCACAAAAAGGGTAATGTTATTTTTAATAGTTCGATGGCTTTGCCGCAACATCCTCCCCACCCTGGTCAACCTCCAGGGGGATGACCAGCTGCACCGGTCGGGTAATGGTATGTCCATTGATGCGTAGAACACAAGTAAGCTGTGCTCCGCCTATTTCTTTTGGCAGTAACTGCCAAATACCGGCCCTCATTCGGCGTTGTAACTCTGGGGCGACCTGTGCTGTAACGTCTACTCACATTACCATCATCTTGGAATCGTTGCCAAAGCCTGGAGATGATACTCTGAGCAATTCCAAGTTCGTCTGATACTTCCAGTTGGGTACGCCCACATTCCAGACCGCCGATAATTCTACCACGTAAAAAAATCATCCAAATGCGTCCATTGTGTCATAACTATTCGGTTATTGCACTGAAATGCTTATAAAGTGCCTGCGAACAATTTTACTTCTTTTCCTGTATTCCTTACATATCACTCTCGTACAGTCTTGTCATTGTGACGTACCCTCGGTGTCATCTGGTTACTTCCTGAAATTTGCATATGATTCTTGAAGATGTGTGTAGTGATTTTACAGGTGATATATTTATTTTAGAGTTCGATTTCCGCGTGTCTCCGAATTATCCTTAATTTATGGACATGAGTGTATATCTCTAAGAAACTCGAGGAAATGAATTTAAATGAATTGCAGCAAAATATGTGTATATGAGGCCATACAAGGTATTTAATAGGCCATACAAGGAAATCAAGCGGTGTCCACATCAGATTTTTAAAATTTACAAACACTTCTGTTGGACGTTAATAAAACTGAATTCTTCAAAGTGTTTTTTTAAAATGGTTAAGTAGTGTTTAGGTTAAGATGAAAAATTTCAACTGACATGAAAACTATCCGATCTAAAAATCTGTAAGAGATATGGGACAGAAGTCAGCTGCAAAGCGAAACGGATTTAGTATGAAAAGACACACTGTAAACGCGGATGTGATAAGTTGTCTTTACAATCTAAAATGTCATAAGAGGTGCGGATCTTTTATCTATGTGAAACTGAAATTTTCTCTGAAAGCGAAATAAGAATTTAGTTTTTTAATCATTCGCAGATACAATGAAAACAAAGGAATACTGTCATTGAATGAATGAATCTACATTTTATGTATAAAAATGACAATTTTCACTTACGTTGTGGAATGCATTATTGTGTTTTAGAGTTGTTATATGAAGAATGCTAACGAAACGTCATTCAAATTGTGCGGAAGAATTTCGTTTGATTTCTAGCAGATCCACAACCAATAGCAGAAAACATCAGAAGAAGTTTTTTTAACAGATCAGAGAACAGGAGGTAAAACAAGCCGTCATCGTTTGGTTCATTAACAAACAAATTTAAGCTTAGAACTGATATGTAGGTATCTGTGTACTAAAACATGATATATGTTCACAGTCAGTCTTTCAGCGATACACGCCATCGCGAAAGAGCACAACAGATCAAAGTTAATGCAATATACTTCAGAGAGAATGTCAAAATAAAAAAATCAACATTTCGTTGTCACTTTGCTGAATGCACCTGCCGAAACATAAGGCAACGTGGAAGCTGATGTCCTAGACAAAGAAGCAGCTAGGTGTCAAAATAAACAAAACCTATCAGAGCCATGCCCTGGCTCGCACATCAAAACCCTCACAACTAAAAAATCTAAATCGTATAACAGAACACTACGTTTTAGCACACTCACAAAGTAATAAAAAAACTATTAGTAGTACAACATATAGCTTACCAGAAGAGCGCGTATAGCAAGTATTGCTCAGTTCGATGCCCATCTTTGAACCACTTCAGTACAGATAGAACTGTTGCTACGAAAGAATGAACGACTATTTCACGCATGCAGTTGGGCTATGAAAATTCGAGCAGGAAGAATACCTTTTCCCCAACATCCTTTGAACGGACGAAGTGGTGTTCCAGTGTGGTGAGAATCCGAATCGTCATAGCACTCATTATTGTACTTTGGACAATTCTTCATGAGGACGAGTCATCAGACATCAGGTCCGCTTGTCCATCAATCGAAACAATGGACGACTATTTCACTCATGCAGTTGGGCTATGAAAATTCGAGCATGAACAATACATTTCCCCAAGATCCTTTGAACGGAAAGGTGGTATTCCAGTGTAGTGAGATCCCGAATCGATATTGTATTTTGGGCAATCCTTCATGAGAACGAGTCATCAGACACCAGGTCCGCTTGCCCATTAATGATTAGCACGCTTTTTAAGAAATTCTTATTAGGACCTTGTGTTCCATGAAAATTCATTAACTAGACTACCTCCTTTTACAGGAAATTTTACCTGACGTTTTGGATGACATTTTTTAGTCCGTTTTAAATTACTTGTTGCAACATGACATCGCGCCAGCACACCAGTTAGAGACAGCGCGATAGTTTTTGGCAGGGACATTTGGAGAATCGATCATGAATTGTGGTGGCACTGTTGAATGGCCTACGCGATTACTAAACTTCCTCCAGTCCAAAAGACCGTGGTCAATACTTTGCCCATAGATAATCGAGTTTTGGCTTTCATGGGGTTTCTTTCGATTTTCTATCTCCACTCCACGCTCGCAGGCTTTGATTGGGAGGGGTGTAATGATGCACCCACGTCTCGTTACAGGGAACAATTTTATGCAAAGAAGCTTCCTCTTCTTCTTTAAAACGAGTTTGAAGCAACTGAGAAATGCAAACTTGTGCAGCTTTTTGATCATCATTCAGTAACTTTGGAACCCAACGAGCTGAGATTTTTCTGAAGCCCAACTGCTTTCTTATGACTTTTTTTCTGATGACTGATTCGACACTTGCATAGCTGAAACCAAGTTCTGAAATCTGAAAAATTGTGCAGCGTCTATCCTGTTCAATAAGCTTACGAATACGTGCTGTGCTTTCATTAGTCACACTAATGCAATGAGGATGGGGATGACCTTCATTCGCAACACATTCACGGCCTTGCTTCAATTCGTTGCATCAAATCTTCACTGACCATGGAAGGTAGCTTCCCCGAACTGGGCATGCAGTCTGCGATAACTTTCGGCTGATTTCAAGTTTTCAAGAAATCTCACTTTATAATTATGCTTTGCTCAATAGAGACGGGCACACTCCTCTCACCCATCATAAGGGCTACTAAATAAAGCACGGGACAAGCCGGCTGGTGTGGTTCCCTTACTATAGGCAACCCGACCTAACGACTTCAACTGCTCAAACACATACAAGTACATAATGCGACGCTCAGCCAATAAAGGCTTGTTCATAGTTGATCGCCCTACGTAGTAAAATATCTAATAAACATTAAAAATGCGTATATGGTCGAAATGACCGCATGTATTACTTTGCGTTGTAATGAACATGTGTTCTTATAAATGTTTACTGGGGTTCTACAGTTCCGTGAAAGGTCATTAGGAGTTTTGTAAACTATATAACTCACGTAAATAAGGCGTTAGTCAAGTAACGTTGGAAATAGACTTATGTAGTATTTCGTGCATTTAAAATTAAAAAAAACCGAGGAAGCTATTTAAATATCTGATGTAGACACCACGTGACTTTCTTGTATGGCCTATTAAATTATACACATTTTTTGCTGCATTTCATTTATGCTTATTTTCTCGAATTTCATTAGTGATATATTTAGCATTCAATTAATTCAGTTCTCGATTCTCGGGAAAACAAAAACTCAAAATATCTTCATTAAAAATTACAAAATACATAAGAACATAAAACACCAAATACAGGCAAAAACAGTTAATTTTTTTTGCAATTAAAATTAAAGTTTCTACGCAAAAACAAGCAATTCAGCCAGCGGGCAAGAAAACATACTTTTCGGTGCACAAAAGGGAAAGTTAATTTTTAGCCCCATTGGGAAAACGTCACTGAAGTTGCTGCAACAACTGACTTAATTCCGCATTCTATTAAGAGTTTCGAATATAAACAAATGGCGACCTCGTTAGGCTTAGTGCCACATAAACTTTCAAATTATTGATAATTCTACAACTATTGCACGCTGATTAACTAAAGGCATAAAAAGAAACCTTAACCGAAACTTAAGAACAACGTAAATGAATCACTTTTAAAGCAAAAACCGCACAATTTACTAATATATAAGAATAAAAACTGAGCTGACCATACCGGCTAACACAGCCGGCATATATATATTTATACAACTTTGGTGCGGCCAATTGCAACGAAAAAGGAAGATATGCATTTAGATCTTATAGAAGTCTTATATATATAAATCTGAACTTCCTACGGCTATTCATGTTTGAATTATGCGATATACATCCATAAGTATGTACGTCATGACAAAAAGCTCTTCTGAATATATTTTAAATATAAATAACGGATTGTAAGGGATTAAATGTAAATTAAAACGGATTAAATGTAAATAACGGATTGTAAATTTAAAACGGATTGTAAATATATTTACAATCCGTTTTGGTAAAAAAGGGTCATTTATTCTGCCCGTACATACGGATATCATGCAAAACGAGTCGCTCAAATTTATTCGAGAACTCTCAGAATGGATATTTTCTTTGAAATATGATACTCAAAATGTATCGCCATTACAATACTTCAAAGAAGCGAAACGGTAAAAGATGCTCTCGTTTCCAAATAAATTATGCTAAGGAGGTATATTTAACTTTATCTAGGAAAGAAATTTTTTTTGTAGAGAATGTTAAGCTTTTTTGGAGAATGGAACAAGAAAAATCAACTGAGCTGTCTCTGAGATTCGATTATAGTTTATTAGTCGGCTTTGTCTCTGAAAGACTAAATGTTTTCGATTTGCGATTTCGCGTCGGAAACATTAAATGTCAGTTCACTTTTGTTGCCACCAAATATTGCAGCATTGTGTTATATTTAAAGAAATTAAATGAAGAATGTGCATAAGTGTTATGTATGCTTCTCACATTGTGATAAAACGACGGTAGCTAGAGCCATAGAGTTTTGAATGACGTAATCCTGCTGCGAATATGGGCATCTGGAAGCCCAAATTTGAAATTTGGAATTTGTTTTATTATCAATTTCATATTTTGTAAAATTTTAACGAATTTTTGATTAACAAACTCAAAGATTTCAAAGCGAGCAATGGCAACGTTGTACAACAAAAAACATTTTTATCTCCAGCGCGTGAGACTGTACATAGGAAATTCTAAAGATATGCTCAGTTTAAAATTACTTTGCGATATTGATCAACAACTGAATTTTATGGTTAAAGTGCGAAAAACATGATATTTAATAAATAAAGGTAACACACAAAATACACAGAATGTTAAAAAAACGCCCTTTTGGACGGAAGTAAAAGTCTGAAACCTTTCAGATTTTCTTTTTTTCGATTTATTTTCGATTATTATTATTCTAACCATTTGCAGAATAATATCACGCCCGTGAATAATTGTTTATAACAGTAGCTTTGATACTTTGAAGAACCCCCTAAAATATTATGTTCTTGCGGAACCATTAAAACTATTTAAATGTTTTACGCAGACTTTAAAAGTGTAATGTTCTTTCGTGGAACTCTTAAAATTACAATTTTTGTGGAATCTTTAAATCTTTGTTTTTATGGAGCCTTTAACGCTATAATTTTTTGTGAAATTATAAAAGTATTATGCTTCGTGGAGCTCCTAAAACTACTATTTTCTTTTGTGAGACCCATAAAACTGAAATCTTGGGAAACCTTAAATTACACTCACGTTTGTGAAAATTGCAACACCATGAAGGACTTACGCGAGTGAGCTGAAATTTTCAGGAAATGCAAAGTAGCGCATGATATGCAAATGATTAGAATTGCAAATCCGTAGCGCATGTGTATGCTGAGCAGCGCCCTCTGAACGGCTGATGGATCCGAATAAATAGACGGCTGTAGCGAGGCGTGTATGGTTATCGGTGGTTATCTGCTAGTGGTAAACGTTAACTCAATCTGTACTTATGCCTCGTCCACGAAAGAGAGCGAGATTTGAACAACTTACAGAGTTTGAACGAGGGAGAATCATCGGCCTTCGTGAAGCTGGATTGTCGTATCGTGCAGTAGCCTCTCGTGTGCAGCGTAACAGCAGCACAGTGATGCGCGTTTGGAAGCAGTGGACGGACGAGTGTCGGACAACTCGGAAATCCGGGAGTGGACCCCGAAATGTGACGTCAGCTCGCGATGATAGACACCTGGTCCGCATGGCGCGGACGGACCGTACAGCTTCCTCTAGACAATTGGCAGCACTGTGGTCAATAGCTACAGGTGTTTCATTGTGTGCTTCATCAATTCGTAGACGTCTGCTGCAGTGTGGACTGCGCGCACGGACTCCTTTATACAGGATCCCCCTAACGCACGACCATCGCCGCCTGCGGCTACAATGGGCCAATCAGCATAGAGACTGGCGTGCTGATTGGCAGCATGTCGTGTTTTCTGACGAATCCCGCTTTAATTTGTGGTACCATGATGGCCGCATTCGTGTCAGACGCTATGCCGGTGAACGCCACCTTCCGGAGTGCATTATCGAACGCCACAGTGGACGAACACCCGGAGTTATGGTCTGGGGCGCCATAGCATATCATAGACGATCTCAATTGCTACGAATTGTGGGCAATCTGAACAGCAACCGGTATATCCGTGAAGTTCTACAGCCCGAAGCTGTTCCCTTCCTTCAAAGCTTGCCAGGCGCTGTATTTCAACAGGACAATGCCCGCCCTCATACTGCTCGGATTGTTAAATCCTTCTTTGCAGCGCAGCAGGTACAGCTTCTTCCTTGGCCTGCGTGTTCCCCGGATATGTCGCCAATTGAACATGTGTGGGATGTCATTGGTCGGCGTCTTGCTCGTGATCCTCGTCCTGTTGCGTCTGCAGACGAACTTTGGGTACGCGTACAAACGATATGGAATGCTCTTCCTCAGTCAGACATTCAAACTTTGTTTGACTCCATGCCACGTCGTGTAGCAGCACTTATTGCGGCGCGTGGTGGCCACACAAAATACTGATTCTGATCTCTTGTTCTTGTTTGTTTGCTTTGAACATTTAATCATTTATTTGTACCACTACCACTCAACTGTGTATTAAATTGCATTCAATTATGACGATTCCTTCTTGGTGTTGCAATTTTCACAAACGTGAGTGTATAATGCTTCTGCAGAACGCTTAAAGCTATAATTTTTGGGGAATATCAAAAACTGTAATATTTCATAGAGCTCCTGTGTCTATAATGACTTTTATGGAACCCCGTATAAAGATCTAATGCATTGGTACATTTTTTAATAATTATGGTTTTGTGGAACTCTTAAAGCTGTACTTCTTTTGGAGAACACCTCAAATTATTGCAATTATTAAACTATACTGTTAAATTTTTGAATCCTCTGACACTATGATTTTTTTCTGTTAAAATCCTAAAACTTTTTGTGGTACTCATAAAACTTCAAAGACACACATAAATATTGAAAAGCATTGAAAATATATCAATGCTGCTCGAACGTTTTGAGGAAAATGAAAAGAAGATCACCATCTAACAATAATTTTACTCCTAAAATGGACTTAGTTCGTATTATTTTACGTAAGAATAAGGGCAAAAATTAAAAAGTACTATTTAACTGTTTTAGATGATTAGTTTTGAAAGTTATGAGGCACTGAAAAATTCTTACGAACTTTGATTTTGATTTATTGGTATCACATAACTAAGTTTCCAATATTAATGAAAGAAAGTTACTGTTTGTGGCAGTACATTTAGAAAAGTTTTAGTTCAAGAGACAAGCTAGAATAAACGCAATGACCTTTTCTTCACGTAAATCTCCAAAATATTATAAAGCTAACGCTTCCTATTGGAGTAATCTATGAAAAAGAAAACGTATTTTTACTTCTTTGCATGAAGTAAAAAGGAAGTACTGTAATTTTTTGTAAAAATTTCGGGTATCATATTTCAACTAAAATATCCATTTTGACCGCAAAGAATGCTATTTAAGAATGTTTTTGTGTGACATCTGTACGTAAGGACACAATAAAACACTCATTTTCCTCAAAATTATAAAAAATTATAAAACTGATGGCATCTATGCATAAGTACGCACGTATGTACGTATATATCTCACATAACTCAAAAACGAGTAGCCTCAGAACGTCGAAATTTTGTATATAGGACTGCTATAACCTGCAAATGTGCACCTCCTATTTTGGTTGCAACCGGTCCCACCAAAAGTATGTAAATATATATATATCCGCTCTGTTAGTCGGCTCAGTGATCTCAGTTTCTTTATTCTTATATGTTGTAAATTGTGCAATTTTTGCTTTAAAAATGATTGAATTATGTTATTCTTATCTTTCGGTTAAGGTTTTTATGTCTTTAGTAAATTTGAATGCAATATTTGTAAAATTATCAATAATTTAAAAGTTGTTTAAGTGCGGCTAAGCCTAATTATTTATAGCTTAGATGCCGTATTTGTTTACATTTGAAACATAGCAGAATAGTGGATTTGTTGCCGATATGGGAAAAATAACCTTCGCAACAATAACGATAACGCCTTCTTTTATTATTACGAATTAAATCATGCTTAATCCATTCTGGAATATATTCGAGGAAATAAGTGATTGAGATTTACTTCGTAATTTTTAATACAGATATTTGAGTTCTTATGTATTTTTGCCTTGTGGCGAAGTGAGAAGTGAGTTACTTGAATGAGAAATACTGAATCGTCTGTGAAAAAAAAATTTTCTTGGCTTGTTTAATTTCTTTTATACATCGTTTTAGATTTATTATAGTAGTTGAATAGAACATGTGGCAACGATTAGATAATTCTTCAGATGATATAAATTTTGTGCATTTTGAGTTATGAAATGAATGGATGTAACACTGTTAAGTGAACTTACCGCCAGAGTGCCGCTATGGTAAACAAATGTAGTGAGTTTTAAAGAGTGCATTTATTTTATTATGGTTTTATGCGCTATCGACGAAGTAGATTTAATGCAATCCGATAGTTTAAACGAAATGCAAGAAAAAATACGTATAATTTAATAGATGTCATGTCATTTAATAGATGTCGAATCCCGGAGAAGGCATGGATAATTGTAAATGTATAGTGTCGGTGCGGCATGGTGGCACTTTAAATATGCGGCGAGCCGAAAGTCCTCTCGTGTGGATTGGTGGGAGAGGAGAGGGGAGACCCCTGGATTCCCCCCCCCGGGGTGCACTCCCTCAAAATTGGGGGTGGAAAATAGAAGTCCAACCTCTCTTCGGAGTAAGCTCTGGCAATCGTTCTTCCATGTGGTCATGGACACGACAACAACAACAAACTAGAAAACAAACTTATTTTTTTTCAGATAAATTTAGTATAATTCTTAATGTTTTAATTTTAAAAGTTTTCACTTTTAGACTATCACATAGAGCTATCGATGAAGTAGATTTAATGCAATCCGATAGTTTAAACGAAATGCAAGAAAAGATACGTATGATTTAATAGATGTCATGTGTACACATCAGAGTTTTTGTTTACGGAACAACTGAGAAAAACATGCTACACGATTTGGTAACCTCGAAGTTTAATGATAGAAGCTTGGTTTCACATCTTTTATTTTGCTGTATCTGACAACTGCCGAGACACATTTTAATGCATATTAAACATTCTTCCATACGTAATGTTCCAGCATCTTTTAAGGGAGAAAAATTTCGAAAGTAGACGCCGTAAAGAAAAGACGCATAAAATCATGGCCTTCCATAAGGTGACAATGCTTTAGAACTAACACCTCTTATCTTCTTTTTAATGTAATACCCGCAAATCCTGGACATGTCATATATAATTCTATTACCTTCAGCAGATTAGGAAGGCAAAGACAAACAAAGACGAGCAGCGAGAGAGGACATGGTTCACATCCATCTAATATCTATTCTTTCTGGTACTGGGACGGCGACGTTGAAACCACCAAGCAGAGTTCTGTGATTGCAAATTCCAAGTCTGAACAGAATGGAAATTTTTAAAGTGGTTGTGTTTATATGCTTCGTTGTATATGTCAAAGGCCAAGAGGATCAAGCCGAAAATAACACTACTCTTGGTAAAAATTTTAGTTATTTTATATGTAAGGAAATATGTTTCAGATCCATATAGTTTCCTAAGTTGAGAAAATGAGTGTATGAGGAGAATAGTCAAATGTAGGATTTAGTAGTAGTGGAAGATAGTTAAATATAGCATTTCGGCAGTAATAGAGGATAGTCAAATGTAGGATAAGTGTAAGATTAGTGTAGGATTTTAATCAAATGCCAATGATTTTAGTCAGTTTACGATGCAATAAATAACTAAAATGGCTAACTTCGGATTTTAGTATTTTAGCTTTGGAATTCAAATATTCAAGCAATTTTCAATGAACTGTCGGAATTTTAATCTTAAAGAAGTGTTTAATCCACACAGGGGTTTTGTTTCATTTTCCCATTGCCTATGAAAATGTTGATTTAAATCCTGTGTAATTATAGTAATCATTTATTCCAGTATGTTTCATTTATTTATGGAATTTCTTCTTCTCTCGGTTGGGAAATAATTGATTACAAAGCGTTATTAACCTGTTTAAATTATGTTTTATCAGATGGGTGGCAATAGTATACAAATTATTTTCCTTGAACAAAGAATTTGTGAAAACTGCAACGGAAGGGGAGAAGAGCTGACAGGAGAGAGATATTTTTTCTATTTTATACATTTAAGAATTTAAATATTTTAGCTATATACTGCCATTTCAGTTTGCTGATTTAATGCTTTCGCATTCTTTTTTGTATCATTTTATTAATTAGTGAAGGTTAATTACCCGACGATAAATGTGATTAGATAACATTTCTTTGAAAGTGACATGTATTTTTACACTATATTTAACCGTTTCTAACAACAGCGTAATTAATGAACACGATTTTTACTAGTTTAAACTTCATTACAATAAAATAAAAAATTTCCTTTAAAGCAATCCATATTGGAGTGAAAATAAAATCTTTCATAAATTTCAGTGCATATATAATACACATATAATTGGGTATAATATAGTGAATTTCGACATATGTATAATTTATATAAAAGTACATGAACATGTACACTGCGAAAAAAAAATGTATCTCCCGTTTTACTATGCCGATTGACGAAATTCAAACTGCGTTTTCCATGTCTCGAAAGCGCAACTTAAGATATATATTAGATTTATATATAGCATTGTTTTAATTTAGGTATTTTGACACAAAATCGAACTTTTTCTGAAATGAGAGCTAATTTCTTTCCATATTTCAATTCTGCTATTCAAATTATGTCAAACTTTCAAATTTTGTAAAAATCGCATTAGTGGTTTTTAAAAAATTAGCTCTCAAAATTTTAGCTCCTCAATGTTAATTCAATTTGGTAGGTATTTATTAATATCTCTTTTTTTATTACACTTACTTGATTCCTTCTTTCCCAGTTCGAAATTTAGGTTTATTCCAAATAAAAAATTTTAAAATTTGTATTTTTAAATAATTTTTTATAAATTTTTGAAAAACAAGTTTGAATTATAACCTATAAAAGTTTTACGATCTACTAAAAGTAGATGTACTTCTAAGTATACCTGCAAAAAATTAGAGCTTTTTATTCAAAATTTCCGAAGGTATACGTGAATTTATATGTTGGCGCGTTTTGAAATTTGGCATATCTGTTAAAAGCGGTAATAACATGTAATGTGGTTTACGCACTTTGCTAAAATTATTTGATAGGAACGATGTGACTTTTTTTCCACTCATGCACTATGTAAAAAATAGGAACGATGTGACTTTTTTTCCGCTCCTGCGCAATGGAAGGGATAGGAAAATAGGTTGCCATGGGTTAAGAAGTTCACCAACTAAATTCTTGCGGCAAACTGATAAAAATTCGCCAAGTTAAACTTTTGAATTTCTCCATAAATTTCGCCCCAAACTTTACAAAATGTAATATTCAGGCATATTTGCGTCGTAGAATCGAAATATGGAAAAAAATTGGCATGTTATTGCAGAAAAAGACCCATTTTGTGTCAAAATACCTATGTTAGAACAATGCTATATATAAATCTAATATATATCCTAAGGCGCACTTTCGAGACATGAAAAACGCAAATTAGAATTTTTCGGCAATCGGCCCAGTAGAATTAGAGATATAGAACTATCCCATTTTTTTTTTTTTTTTTTTTTGCGCAGTGTACATACGTAACGTATATAAATATTTATATCGTATATGTATGAATTTTATAGGATTTATGATAAACTAAAAATTATTTTTGAAAGTACTTTACAATCAATAAAAAAACTAACATTTGAACATTTTTGCTGTACAAGCACTGTTTAGAAAAATATTTATTTGTATAAATAAAAAACAAATTATCCAGCTATTCAAAGAATTAAAAACTAATTATTCAAAAATTCACTAATTATTCAAATAGTTTATTAATTATTGAAAAAATTAAAAATTAATTAAAAAATTAAAAATTAATTAATCGGTTTTATTTAAAAGTGTGGGATACAGATGTTCAGGTTTGTTTTTTCTTCCTCCTTCTTTTTAAACTAAAAAAAACTTTAAATAATCTTCCTAGGAGGGAAATGCAATAAATTTTAAATTATATCTATAAAATCAATTTCTACTTTTTTAGAAAATTTGAAATCTTGCTAACAAATCTAATATGCTTCTATTAGTTTGTTTGAGCTAACTATTTCCTTATTATTTGTTAGAAGGATTAGTAGAATTAATTATTTTCAAGTCATAGTCAGTCAATGAGCCTCTAGTGTTTTCTTAAATCTGTAGGGATATGAGAATTCTTAAGGAATCCTAGTTAGGATTTCGTGGAACCTCAATGCAAAAAAGAAAAAATACGACATACATAAAGCAATTGAAGTTATGTGTTTCAAGTAAGACTACTAATATTATGTGTGTATATAAAAACGTAATTTAAGCTAGTCTAATTTCACCGGCCCAGCCAGTAATTAATATTACACGTGTATGCAAAATTAAGAGAATTTGAAAGTTATGTCTATTTCTATGAAAAATATTGAACTAAAGATACTAATTATGCCGCCAAAAACTATGCCATTATTCAGAGTCGAATAGATAAGGAAGTGTACACGTGTGCTTTCGGAGCTGTGACTGTGGAAAAGATATAATCGCACAAGGGATTTTCGGCGATTTGTATACTTGTACTCCTTCACGATATTCCCTGTATTTGTAGCGAGATTTGGGGTATTTTATAAGGTTTTAGATAAAATGAGAATCCACGGACGTATGGATGACGGAATGAGATGGAGAACTGTCGGTAGCCTGGAGGCAGGCCAAATACAAGCGCAGGTGGCTACAGAGCTCAATGTAAAGCCAACTGTTGTCTGCAATTTGTGGAAGCAATTTCAGGATACTGGGTCCATATCGAGAAGGCCTGGAAAAAGTCTACCAAGATCCACAACCACGAATAAGGATCGTTATTTGGCGATACAGGACTGCTACAGCTTCACAACTCTGAAGAAATCCAAACTGGAATCCAAGTTTCACGGTCTACAGTTGCTCGAAGGCTTCATGAAATAAGGCTGTGTGTCAGAAGAACCGCTGTTTGAGCCTCTCTTATTAGAGCACATACGACAGCACGTTTAGCCTGATGCAGGCAACATGGGCCTTGGACCAGACTCCAGAGAAGCACGGTACTTTTTACAGATGATTCGAGATTCAGTGATTTTCGGTGTACTTGTACTGAAGAGAAACTGGAACACGATACCATTCCTCCTTAATCAACGAAAAAAACCATTGCGGAGGTGGAGGTGTAATGGTTTGGACAGGCATTATATTGGATGGCCATATACCCCTGTATATGTTTGACAAAGGCTTCCTGACTGCCATGAATTATAGAGAGGAGATTTTAGAGCCTGTGTTCGACTTTTCAGAGGATCGCTTGGTCTTGAATTCCTGTTAATGGACGACAGCGGCCGTCCACATGGAGCTGAGCTGATCGGCGATTACCTGTATCACCGCATAAATTGGTGAACCAGATCTTCTAAGCTTACATCTATGGAGCATGTATGGGCATGGTTGTTGTAAGACTGCTACTTCATCCGGCCATCGTTTTCCAAGAAACATCCCCGAGATGGAAATTGCCTTGCTACAGCAGTGGAATCGACTGCCGCTGGGGCTCATCAACTGCCTCCTGTCTAGTACGACGTTGCGTTGCGCGATATGCTTGGTTGTAAGTTGGGACCGTACATTCATTTTCAGCAAGATATCGTAACCTGGATTTTGCACATCTCTGCGTTATGAGCTTTACTGATAATCATGAGTACATAAACTGACTTTTGAATGGTACATCATTTTCTTTTTTAAAAATGTATACTCATGCCAAATTTCATTAAAATCTGTCCACTTGATTTTCAAAAAATTCTACATAATGTGCAAATTCTCTTACTTTTGCACGTTGGTGTAATAGAGATGAAGACTTGCGTTAATTACTTTTAAATCGCCTAGTTTGTTGATCAGTAAAAGTCAGACTTAATTTGAATTAAAAATTAAATATTTTATGTTTTGCTGAATGGCAACACAAAATTTAAAGTAAGATATTTATCTTTTGAATTTTTTGAAAAAATTCGAAAGATCTTACTATTAACCAGGTGGCAACACATTTCTTTTAAATCAGTTTGTCAATTAAATTGGAAGGACAAATGCTTTGAACTTTCCGAAGAAGCAATACATTTCTTTTAACTCGCTGAGTCTTACAATTAAGTTTGAAAAACAAATATCTTTATGTTTTGCCTAGTGACAACACATTGCTTTTAGATGATCTAATTTGTTAACTAAATTGTTTTTAAATAAGCCCAAAATATGAAATAAATAAATAAATTCGAATTTGGGCTTCGAAGTGCACATGTCTGAGTAGAGGACTGCGTGAGTTCAAAATTTGGCAGATCTATATTCCGGTGTATTTTGGCAATTATGTGCATTCATACATACATACAGATTTTTCATCTTTTAGAAATATAGATCGGCTTTTAATTGCAAATACGAGGCTATTAAATAATTCCTTTTCAGCGCAAATTATCACTCCTTTCAGTTTAGATCGCGCCAAAGGATTGTACTGCTTTCTCCGCAACTTGCATGCACTTAATTACAACTAAATGTATAAGGTATTTCTCTTGCCTTCTTAGCTTACCTTCGAAGTGTAATGGTCAGCACACTCAGCGCGTATTTGAAAGGCCCGAGGTTTGGGTCCCGGTGAGGGTATTGCTCATTCTCCATTTCGCATGCTTCGAAATAACCTAATGACTCTACAGGTATTCTTGTATAAATCCACCGGTGAATATAGTCAGACAGTTGGTTGTCTATAATTCCACACATATTTCATTTTTGATTTGGTTTGCGGGTGTTTTTTTATGGTATAGCATAATAGAGCTATCTACATAATGGAAGGGGTGCCTTTGTGGTGGACTTTCTGAGGGAAACTGGTTTGTACGCGGATGGATTCCCATTTCACTTTTACCTATTTTCTACCGAGTCACCAGCTCGGCAGCATACTTTCGCACTTAAGTAGTGAGACCGATTTGACCGTTTTTCACATTTTCTTCCATCTTACTCACTGAATATCTCGAAAAACTCAGATGAAAACCGTAAATAGTAATAAGCCTGAAGAACCAAATTTCAAATTCCAAACATACTTTAACAATAATTTCAATTCACCAGCGGCTAAGCGAGAAAGTAACTAAACACTAGTAGGTGGGTCCGAGGTTTGAATCCCAGGGAACGGGTTGGTCGTCGCTGAGTTTTCGTCGTTTTCCCCATGTGTAACGTGTATACGAGTCAGTTCCCCTTAGAAAATACTCCACAAAGGCATAAAAAATCAGGTTTTACTAAGACAACCCAGTAGGGTAACTAATTGCTGAGTAAAGGCCGTAAGGCCGAAGACTCCAAGATACTATAATTCACTGCAAATTATATGTTTTTTAACAAATTGTGGGAGGGATAGGAGTTTTAAATGCATGAAGTTCGGGTGTAGAATTGTGTTTCTTGCAACCAAAATCGCGAATTTGCCTGATGTCATTTTTAAAATGAGTTCTTGCAATTGTTTAGACGATGTATTGATTGATGGCTTGAAGCTGGCCAGTCTCAAGCAGATAGTTTTGAGTGCCTGGACCGATTGTATCCGCATTATGACATTTATTGGAAATTGCGGATATTATCATCAGACGATGCGGCTTAGGTGTTCAAGAGGCTCACAGACTCTCTCCAAGCATTAAAATCAACACCTCTGAAAGACGGAATAATTTTCCTACCCTCAGAGTTTATATGAGCAGTATTAAGATATTAACAGGATTACAAAGAAAATAAATAATATCTAAATGACTTTAAAATAAAAATTATTGCATTCAGTTCTCTTAAACTTCTTTTTAACAATTTCGATTTGAAATCTGCCATTGCCAGCAGCTCCTACATTTTATTTTTAATTTCATATCTCCAAGATCATTGCAATAAATGAAAAATTAATTTTAATAGTTTAGTACATGTGAATTTCTTTTACATATATTATCACTCGTTTATTTCAGTATTTAGCACTCGGTATGGAGATAAAGATGATGCGTAAACAAGGATGGAGACAAAATCTCTACTTACCATTTCACCGAAACAATCTATATTAATTTCTTTTAACTAAGTAATTAAATGGTTTATATGTTATGCAGTTATAATGAAATGTTATATTTTGAAATGTAAATTGAATACTTGCTTCTGTAAGAATACCTAAACAGTTTTCAGAGCTCGCAGGTTATTATTCAGTATGATGAAAGATCTTCCTCTATAGAAGTAGCTCTTTTCAGCCAATTTAATGATCTCAGTTATTAACAAATATTCTGATAGCTTTGCTTAATGTGTCGCAGCATGGCCATGTAAAAATGTTTCTATTGTTAAAATACTTAATCCTTAATTTTAAAGGAAGAAAAAAAGGAATATAAATATAGCCTTGTAATGAGGCGATTGATATTAGTTATAGGATACTTTAATGTTTTATATTTAAGCTGTAGTTTTAGAATCTATGTTAAATAACTTTTTATAACGTTTCGTATTCTTTGAAAACATAAAATGTACGAAAGATCTTAAAAGACTAAAAACTCGTTGTAAGTCATTACTATGTCATGTAAGTATCCCAGAGACAGAAAAAAGGATGTGAACGACCCTTTATTTAACTCAAATGAAGATTAGTAGAAGGCACCACTCTTGCTTACAAATATAGCCAGCAATATGGCTTAAAACAAAGCTAAAAAATTTGACTTAACTAAGTAACAGTAAGTTATCCTAACTACTACACAATTAAAGTGACACTCAAGTTGGCCCTGGCCTAAAGTTCGGTGGAACAAGACTAATGAGGAGAATAATGCAGAGGCACAGAATACTGCTCTCAGGAGAATCGAAATTAGCAACGTTGCCTTAACAGGCAGAACACGCTCTGACTCTACCCTCTAAAATCTTCCTATAAATGTGATTTTCTTTCTACCTCATTTGAATAGCACGCGAGCTAGAAATTTACATTCTGGAAGGAAAACGGAAATTATGGGCACAAGAAATTTCATTAACAGAAAATAACTGGTTAAAAACTAAACGAGACCTTATAAAATATTTTTAAATGCATGAAGTTCGGGTGTAGAATTGTGTTTCTTGCAACCAAAATCGCGAATTTGCCTGATGTCATTTTTAAAATGAGTTCTTGCAATTGTTTAGACGATGTATTGATGGCTTGAAGCTGGCCAGTCTCAAGCAGATAGTTTTGAGTGCCTGGACCGATTGTATCCGCATTATGACATTTATTGGAAATTGCGGGTATTATCATCAGACGATGCGGTTTAGGTGTTCAACATTTAATTTTTATACCAATAAATGACATCCATAAATTAATTTTCATTATCCATTTTCCTATTTTGATTATTGGAACATGGGACGTTAATTAAGCAATAAAAAGTAACAGTTTAGTTAAAATAAAAATTTGGCGTTTTTTTAATTGCTGATGCAAATATTTTTAAAAGCAACCTCTACCCCCCTCAAAACAGCAGTCTCAAAAGATGCTAACTTAATAATTTACATAACATAGAAGGGCGCAAGTATACTGTTGGATAGGTATGTAAATATACCTCAAGTTTATTACTGTTTTCATAACTGCATATCTATTTATTTCTACCTTGAATTCATAACGTCTTGTATTGTTTGACAACATAAAATGTATGAAACGATTTTGTGGGGATTTATTTAATTTACTGAACGGTTATTTTAAAGCAGCTTTCCTATAGCTCTTGCTATAGACTAACTCGCACTTTCTTGCCAGCACGCAAACTGGTTCGCTCGAGGTTATTCAAATGAGGTAGAAAGACTTTAGTATTCTTACTAGTAAAGGTTTTGGAAGGTGAATCAGAGCGTGTTCTCCCTGCCTGAAGCCCACGTTGCTTTGATTCTGTAGCGGTTAGAATTCTGTGGTGTTGAGCTATTCTTGAATACATCGACTTTCAAGTCAGAGCCAGCTTGCGCAGTCTTTAGCCTGTGAAGCCATTAGGCTATATTTAATAACTTGAGTAATTTTTAATTATTGATTACTTTTTCGAGTTAAACCAAAAGTGTTGGCTTTTTGTAATCAGGAATTGGTGCCTTCTGTTAAGCCTGGTTTGAGTTAATAAAGGTTGTTTACACCCTTCTCCTGATTTTGGAGTGCTTTTAAAGACTCAGTGATTATTCACTAAAAAGTCTTCTAACGTCCAGTACATTTTATGACAGCCAAGCATACAAGATGTTACAACTTAAAAGTGAATTATCACGAAGTCCTGTAAAGTATCATAACGCTAGGGAAAGGGTTAGAAAACCATTTTATTTAACTAAAAAATTAATAGAAGACACTACTCCTGCTTACAGAAGCCACGATTTATAGCTGAAATCAAGGGTATTGAATTTGATTTAACTAAGTAAAAGGTAAGGTCAGCCTAATAACTACATAAGTAGCGCTCAAGTTGGCTCTGACTTAGCGTCGGCTTACAAGCCCAGTGGCGAGAATAATGCAACGCCGCATAATACTACTCTCAAGAGAATCAAATTAGCAACGTGGCCTTCAGCAGGCAGAACACGCTCTGATTCTACCCTCTAAAACCGTCCTTTAAATACTACCTCCTTTCTACTCACTTGAATATCACGCAAGCTAGGGATTTACATTCTGGCAGGAAAATGGGAAACGAGGTAGACAGGAAAGCTGTTTAGCAAAAACAATTAGTTAATTAACTAAACGAGAACTTACAAGTTATTGAAGATAATTATCATGGATTATTCAGAAAAAATGGAATATTAAACAGGCTTGACTCCAATAATTTCGGATAATATGAGCACTAATAATTTAAAAAGTTTCATAGTTACGCATATAATAACGTGAAACTTTACAAATCTCGGTTTAAAATTCATAAAATTTATATTACCAATATTCTGAACAGTGTAATATTTTCATTAAGTTCTATAAGGAAAACTATTGCAAGATGACCGGTGATTCCTGTAATATTAATTATCGTGTTATTCTTGTAATATTTGGTGATTTGTATTATTCTTATGATATTGGTAAGTATTCTTTTTTTATTATTCTAGAAATTTTTGGCGCTTAAGGTAACGAAAACTCCTCCTTTCAGAAATAATCTTTTGAATTTTCGAATTCTGAGTTATTTAATTTAATTATTGGTTGATTGACTTGATTTTGAAATTTTATATTTTTCTTCTTTTCTAGAGCATACTACTACAACATGCTGTTCTACAATTCTTGATGTGAAAAATAACAGTGTAAATACTACGGAACTTGGTAAGATCAAAGCTTATCTAACAGAAATCAAATTATGAAAGATATTTCTCGATATAACGCATCTTTCACGAATCAGTTATGCAATTGTTTTATATATACATAACTAGCGGAAGCACTCGAGGCCAGTTAAGTTAGATTGTGAGTAATGTATCTAACAGAGAGAACGATACCGTTGCAATGCCGCTCTAATAGTGATGCAAAAAATACCATTCATAGTCATACATTTTTCAGGCTGATGCGATATGGAACCCACATAAAAAATTTCGATAGAAAAATAAACCAATTCTCTCTCATTATAACAGCAACAATGGCACGCATATTTTAATGGTTTTCGTCTTTTTAACGAAATGGTCATAAAAGCTCAAGTTCCGTCCAATACTTCACCTATATTCAATTTTAGTCGATTAAACATGGCAAAAAATTTAACTGAAATCAATAACGCGAACAAACACACACACAAACAAGCATTTTTCTTTATAATGTATAGATTTTGTAAAATTTACAAATTTTTGATCAACATATAAGGTATTTCTCCCGCCTTCTTCACATGCCTTCGTGGTGTAGTGGTCAGCATTCTTGACACGTATTCGAGAGGTCCGTGGTTAGAGTTCCGCGAGGAGATTGCTCATTTCTTCAACTTCTAGTTTCGAAATAGCCTAATATCTCTACAAACAAACTCAACAAAAGAAACGATTCAGGCAAAACTTATGATTTGAAATCGAGCGGCAGCAACACTTTTCGAAATAAAGCATTTTTATCTCCAACGCGCGAGACAGTTGCCACTGGAAAAAATGAGTGCGAAAATGAGCGCTTTCAGAGTTTTAAATTAATATTTCGGCCGATTAAAGTCGTACGAGGATGGGAATAGTCGAAATGGTTTTCCACGAATTTTTGGAGTCGAAAAAAATGTACTTAATGGTTGGGAATGCTATTTTTATTTCATCGTAAAACTTAGAGATTTCTTATTAACAAACTCTAGAATTTGAAAGCGAGCAGCGGCAACGACTTTCGAAATGAAGCAGATTTTTATCTCCAGCTTGCGAGATTGTTGCCACTCGGAAAAATGAGGGCGAAAATTATAGTTTTTCCAAGTTTTTAATTAATATCTTTGATTTTAGCCATTTTCTTTTGGAAAAAAAGTAGACATCGACCTTTTCCAGAACCCAGAAAAGAACTGTAGAAAGTTTGGTGACGATAGCTATAGTAGTGACTGAGTTATTAGAGCACAAACAAACAGACTTTCTTCTTTATATACATAGATTATTCCATATTAAAGAGTGAATATAATGTTTAATGTCCCTGATAAAAATATGCCACTTTTTAATTATGAGCCAGTATTATTCTGTTCATCAATAAATCTGAGGAAAATATTAACTCAATTTCCGTCGTAATACTATTAAATACTGACGAGAAAGGTATGCTAACCTTGAAATTCTAGTATTTTGAAAAGATTTAAGTTAGTGATTTTCAACCACTGCGCCGCCAAATTCTTAAAGTGTGCCGCCATTTATCTACACATGAGAATTGGCGATATTCGGTTTTTAAGACATTAATAAGCGCGCCAATTGTTTTATCCAAGCCGATTTTGGTGTTCTGGAGGAAAGCGCATTTCGGAGCATTTTCGCGCATGTTTTTAGTACATAATTTAAATTGAGAATTTCTGATTGGTGCATTTGGGAGACTAGCCTGCTTATCAGGCATTTTTGTTATCTTTAATAACATAAATTCAAGTATGCAAGGGCCGAAATTATTAAACTCAACAGATAAATTGGTGGGGTTCCAAACACAAATAACTTTATGCAAGAATAAAGCTCAGGAAGGCAATTTTGAAAAGTTTGAGTCAGTTCCAAAAGATTTTAATAAAATTATTCATAAAGTTGTTATTGACCATTGGATAATACCAGAGGAGAGAATTATTCATTATTTCCCAAATTTAGATATTAAAAAAATTGATTGGGTTCGTAATCCATTTGTGATAACGAATACTACTACTGTATTTGAATTAAGTCTGAATGAAGAAGAACTAATTTCGCTTTCTAATAATCGAGATTTAATATTAAAATATTCGGAAGAATCAATTAATTCATTTTGAATTAACATTAGATGCGATTATCCCACGATGGCCAAAAAAGCTTTAAAATATTATTACAATTTTCTGCATCTTATTTGGGCGAAATCGGATTTTCAGTATTAACCAACATAAAATCGAATAAAAGATCGGGACTGTTAAATGTAGAAGACGATATGAGAGTAGCATTGTCATTTTTACGACTAACTAGAAGTGAAATAATCAAAAGACATCAAGCTCAAATTTCTTATAAAAAATATTCTTAACTTGTAATTAATACCTTAATGAACTTACTGCTATTTTTGTAGTACATATTATTTTGTTTTACGTTCAAAATTATTATTATACAAAAATAAACAACTTCTAAACTTATCTTTTTATTTGTCTGCCGCCAAGTTTTGAAATCGTTAAAAGTGTGCCGCGAAAAAAACAGAATCACTGATTTAGGTGTTAGTCGGGTTCATTTAAAAATACGTTATGATAAAATGATCAATTATTAAAATACTATATGGAAGCAAATAAAAATATACAAACTGTAAGGATATTTGGGGATATAGCGCTGTTTGTCGATTTTGTATCGAAATTTCAAGGTGATCAATGACCAGAACTAAAATTAAAAAACGAGTAGAAACATGCAGAACATTCATTTCCATGTGTTTATTCATGTATAAATTTCATTTGTTTTCATTTTACATGTTGTGTAAGAAATAAGCTGATTTCAGCTACTATTCGCTATTGATATATAGCTGTTGCGACGGATTTTGTATATAAGTAAATAATTTTAGTGAAATTATTTGTGAAATTGCAGTATCTGTCGTATAATGTAAGGAAAAGTCTATAGAGACGAAATTCTGCCGAAAAAGTAAGATTATAGGCCTAAGTCTATTTAGCATCGTGGTAAATGGCTATCTCGCTAAATTACGAGACATCACCAAGCTGACGACGGTTCTAAATTGTCCAATTGTCACAATTCTAAATTGTTTATTGTCGGTTCTAATTGTCACTAAATTTGGCGAGAAATCGCCAAAAGTCGTTAAACATCACGACCTAATTTCGAGAAGATCTATAGCTTTCTCTGCAGCTGGGAGAACACTGTATAAGACCTGAGAGAGTATGAATTTCTCAGTTTTTGTTTCAGAGTGGACTTCCGAGTATTGAGAGCATTGCGAGCTTCGTTTTTTCGATGCGTTTTGCATTGCTCTGTGTTTAACTTTCTTAGTAGTTTGAAACGTAAGTACTGTTCTACTCTCTGATACTGAGAAGTGCTGAAACGAGTACTTTTATGGAAAGTTCCAGGACTTTAAAGTGTTTATTTTGGTAAAATAAATGTTATGAAGCTATTATCGGTACTGTGTGCAGTCAGTCTACTACGAACTCGTAAGCATGCAGAAATACATTCCGTACTGATTTTATAGCAGATCATACTAGGAAACATGCGTTTTTTTTTTGCCAATGTAACAGAACGTTAAAGTTTGAGAAATTTGGCTAAATCAATGAAGCTCTCTCTGAAAATCATAAACATCCATATTTAATAATTTTTCTGGTTTATATTATTGCGTTCTACGGGTTTGTAACTGTATTGCTGATTGTGATAATTGTTCATGATAACACTTGATGAAGAATCCAAACACAATTTATTAGCCAGTATTACATTAGACAGTTCCAAAGACGCGTTTACAGTCATCGAAAAACTATGAGAAACACGCTGAAACAATCAACAACACAGCCTTCAAGCTATAACGGTGAAGACAGCTTCACAGCAAAGCACTAAAAAACAGCTCCCGACTCAATGGATCGCTTTCGAGCTAATCTCTGAACTCAAGGCACACTACTAGTCGCTGGGCGTACAGGCAGGGTATGTATAGCTTTAACATACTTTCCAGAATATTCCCGAGAAAACTGGTAAGAATGCGTTCCAGAATGTTCTTGTTCCGTGTATGACATATCGCCAGCTTTGTCTCCAGTTATCACCAACTGGAGGAATTTCGAGCAAATCTGATAACCTTCCCTTTCCCTGCCATTTTCTGGCAACCCTAAGACCGCCGTTGACTTACGTTGCTCATCCGGCAGACTTTTCTCCGCTCAGCTGGAGAAGCTTCATTTTCGACCAGCTTTTCGGGGAAGCTATCTCACCGCACACAACCGTTGGGAATTTCACAACTATATGTAGTTATTTAACAGCTAAATTTAATTGAATTTTGTCTTTATGAATGTAGAGAAGCAACCTTGATTTTTCAAATCAATTTATAGTAGATTTTCTTTGTTAACTGCATGAGAGCTTTTTACCGTGTATTCGCTATACTTGTGACCATGAGCACTAGAAATATGCAATTCGCTCGTGGATTGATTCAAAGAATCGGTTCACTTTACTGAGCGAACAAACCGTGATTCACCATATCGATGCGGTAGCTCCTAATTTATTTCAACCACCGGGAGCTGTTATTGGAAGCTTGTCAGAGAAGTTCGACTTTCATTTTGGGAAAGAAAGGAGTGCTTTTTTCCATACATAAATTGAGCTGAATTTTTACCAATTTCCGACTTTTTGAATAATTCTTTATTCCTGAGTCTGTTCTTAATTCTATGTAGAAAAGAAGGTTTTAGGAAATCTAGAAAGTATAGCTGAATTGAGTTGATTCTCCCGATTCCTCCGTCCTTTGGATTCTTTACCCTCTTCACTTCCTCCTCTCCTATTCCTCTTGATTCATTTCCCTTTCTTAGTCTTATTTAACAAAGATGTTACTAGTGAGCTTTGAATCATAAAAAAGAAGTACCATTCCACAAACTAATGACGTAGAACTTGTTAGTGAGGATACTGTTAATGAGCAGTGAGGCGTAGAGAAAGAAAGAAAGCGTATTTCTCGAACGGTACCCATGTGACCCCATTTAGGAGCTGTTTTTCCCACTTCTAATAAGTACAAATATGCATGTGCGATAAGGACTTCAGACTGATTTATTCTATAACTTGAATAAGGACTGTACATGTTTCACCGAATAGCTTCTGTTACTAAACTAAAGCGAGATTAAAAGGTTTAATTTTATTTTATTATATCTTAATAACAGAAGCTATTCAATATTAACGGCTTAGAAGCTCTCCATAAGAGTGTCACTACATTCTGAAAGCAAAATTTCGACTCATTTAGTACTATCATTCTATTTTACATTCACTGGCAGTGAAAAGCTACCTTTCATTGCGAGCTACTGCCTTTCACTGTGAGGTGCTGCATTGAGTGTGAAAAGTGCGTTTGCAAGGAGTAGAATCAGCTACGCAAATATTCACGCCCTAGCTTGGAGCTTTAATATAGAAGCTGGCTCATTTCATATCAACTGATCGTAGTGTCATCCGTATCACTGCAAGCATGTGCACTGCACCGCACTGTATGGTATCACTGCAAACATGTTTGAAAGGAAAACAATAAAATTAAGTAGCATAAAAAACTGGAAGAAAGGAGTCCCTTTAAATATTTTAAGTTTCATCGGTAATAAAAATAATGTATTCAAACTTCTAAGATGCTTTTCATTGGTAATAAACTACAGAAGAGTATTCCAGAGCTACTTTTGTAAGAAGCATAGCCGTGGTTAGATATTTTTTCACCTAAAGCAAAAAGGTAAATGAGTGCCTATATATACAGAGTTATTCAAAAAGAAAGAGCAGATTTCAAACGTTTATTTCTTCCAAACTACAAAAGATAGAAACATGATTCTAACGTTAATGGATAGAGAAAAGTTTACAATTATGGTATGCGTTCATTTTCTTTGGGCTGCTTTCATGAAGTGTACGAATACGCTCGACATTCTCGTTCGATGTGCGTGGACGTCCCTTTGCAGATGCAACCCTCTTCAACGAATTTTCGATGCCACTCGTAAACTCGCTTATGACGCGGTGGTTGTTTATTAAATTGACGGCGAAATGCTCGCTGAACTGCAACAATGGACTCTAGTTTTGTCAATTGTAGAATACAAAAAGACTTCTGGTGTCGCCGCCATTTCACTACAGACTACCAACCGACAAATAATACCAGAACAAACAACAGCGCCAATGCGGCCATGAATGGAACTTTTACCCGTAATAATAATAAATTGTACACTTTTCTCTATCCATTAACGTTAGAATCATGTTCCTTTCTTTTGTAGTTTGGAAGAAAATATGTTTGCAATCTGCTCTTTCGTTTTGAATAACCCTGTATATTAAGAAAGTTGTCGAATTTTCTATGCGTTGTTGAGAGAAAAACTAGTAGAAAAATCTGCGAGTAGTGTTGCAAAATTTATTCCATCTAACATGGGAAATGAAATAAGAGCGAATTACTTAAGGAATGTAAGAACCATGATCCTCTACCCATTTCTATTTTTATGAACTTGCAAATTTATAATATACATTTTTGAACAGAAAATGCAAAACAAAAAGTTAAAATCCTAAAAAACAGTGAAAACCAAAGTTTATCTTTTTAGTCAAAGCTCCAAGCAGAACTTGTCAAGGGAAAAGTGTTCTGAAGCTTTAAACAAAGTCAATTAACTGAACAACAAATCGAGTTTCATTCTGATCAACTCCCTGAGACCTCTATCGTCAATTAGCACAATTATTTTGGGAAATGGGTTGGGGATCAGGGTTCTTGCAATCCTTAAGTAATTCTCTCCTATTTCATTTCCTATAT